>JAMWET010003914.1:0-275000 GCA_024036415.1 Prochilodus magdalenae | reverse complement strand
TCTCCTAATTTTTCCAACAAAATGCTGCACCTCCAAATCACGGATATGATGTGCCAAAAGTGAATTAGACATAGAGGTCTAATCAAGCGGCCAACACATTTTCTTATCTTCCAGTTCTTTCGGTGGGGTCATGTCAAGGCACAAGTTCACTCTGTGAAGTTACAGAATCCTGTTCCTCTTAATAACATGATGTTTGATGTTTGTGCAACATTCAGCCAGGTGTTTTGGTTGGTGGTAGAATTCTGTCTATGTTTGCTCTTCTGGTTTCACATAAAATCACAGTTTAAACATGAGAATGAATAAAGTTATATTTATATTAATCACTGCATTGCTTTTCTGAAAGTATCTGCCAGTCTGATGTGTGACACACCTACCTGCCCATTTGAAAAGCTCAAACTGAATCCAAGATACTAGGTTGCCATGTTGGTAGGTCAGACACTGATATTGGACAAGAAGGCCTGGCTTGCAGGCTTGCTCCCAAAGTTGGGAGCATGAAATTGGAACACCAGAATTTAATGATTTGGATGGTGAGATAATATTTTTGGCAAAATAGTGTATGAAGTAAAGTCTTCATCTGAAAGAGGTTGTGAAGAGAGATCCACATGGATCTGGACTAAGCGAACACATGCTTAGGTCAGGTGCATGCCTTCCTGTCTGTCTGTGAGAAGGAGATTTTAGAATACAGACCTTGTTACCCCTCTTTCCCCCCCTCCACCCCCACTCTCTCTTGCAACTCACACACTGAGTTGCTCACTACATGACCTGTCCAAGGCGTGAGGAGGATGAGGGAGGAGGAAGGGAAACACGGCCTTGAAATGCATGCAGAGAGAGGGGAGTTATGTCTCCTTCCTTTCTTCTTCTCTCTCTGCCGCACTTTTTTAGCCGCACACTCCCTAAATTTCTCTCACAGCTGCCGCGGCCTTGGGTGTAAATAATCGTTTAAAAATGCAAAAGAGAAAGAGAAATGCAGAGAGACAGAGAGAAAGAGAGAGAGAGACGGAGAGAAGAAGAGCGGGAGAGAGAGGGAGGGACAGGGGAGAGGGAGAGGGAGAGGGGGAAAGAGAGAGAGAGAAAGTGAGTTTGAGAGAGGCCCAGGCCAGGGTGACTAAGGGATAGTTGAGAATGGTTGAGTTTTTGTTCTATCATTCCCTTATCACAGATTATAAACCGTGATTTTATCCGGACCAGTATATATATATACATATAAAACAGGTATATAAATATATATAAAATATAAATATAAATATAAGTTATTTGTTTTCAGGGAATGTTTCTGTAGAGATTAGATAATTCACTACCTTCAGGAAGAGGAGAGTCAAAGTAAAAGAAAATAGTTGAGACAAACAGTACTTAAAAAAAACACCGGAAAGTCATGGTGGACCACCAAAAGTAATTAGTAGTAGTAGTAGATATCTCTGAATAACTGAAAGGCTGAAAAGAATTAAAATTGTAATAAAGCCAAAGAATGCACACATGAATACATTTTGCTATTATTTTTAATTACAGTTTTTTTTAACTATGTGTCTCACCTTTAAATATTTAATGTGTTTCACTTTGTAATAATTAATATGTGTCTCATTTTTTTACCTGATGCTAAAAGCTAACTTAAAGAGCGAATAAACAATCAATTAAGTACAGTTTTATACAATAAGGGACCTCTACTACAACACAGTACTGTATTAGATAAGCTAATAATTTATTTATAATATTTATATTATGTTGTAAGTTATATTGTTAACTGATAATATCAACTACATTACTCTTGTAACATGTTTAGATAAATAATCCTCACTGTGGGATGGTATCTGGGGATGGAACCTTTGTGGCTAAGTAAGTAGCTTTCATCTGTGCTGTGTCAGCATTCCTTTAAAGCAGCCCAGACCGGAAAGCCAGAAAGTCACTCAAGTCATCCAGTTCCTGCACTGTGTGTTTATATTTGACCGTATGAATGAAGCTCAGCAGAGAGTTCCATCAGTGTTTTGAGCTGCTAAATTCCTCATGCTTTATGATTAAACAGTCCTAAATGAGAGTGAGGCGTAGCCTGACGGGCTTCTTAACCCACTCCTTCTCCTGTTCAGCCATTGCAACATCATAGGCGATGGCCATTAACCCTCCTCCATCTCTCAGCTGCTCTCCCTCTCCAAACCTCCAGCAGCGACCAGATAAGACTCCATTAGTCTTTATAATTAGTTTGGAATAGTTGGAGTGTGTTGTCTTGGGCGAGTTTAACTCCACCCTGGCCCAGTGCCAGAGGAGTGTAAATGGAAACACTGAACAGACACACAAGTGTGTGTGTGTGTGTGTGTGTGTGTGTGTGCGCGGTTTAGTATTAATCATAATCAGCCCACTTAGTTGAATGTACTAACTGTTATGTGTGGCTCTCCAGATCTGCCATAACAGAGAAGAGGGTCTGGAGGGTGAGGAGAATCAGTGGGGAATCAGTGGAATTGAACGAATGATGAATATCATCTGAATGGTGTCTGCTAACTTTATATTAAAAGGGAAAACCTTCAAAAACTTTTGTTTATTTCATGCAATTTTGAGTCGTTTTGATCCATTTATTCAGTTAATACTTCATTAAATATTCATACAATGTAGCTGGTGTTTTTAAATAGAAAAACATGAAAAATTTGTTAAATGTGACATAGATATACAAAATTGGGCAAAAGTAAGACAGCCTTTATTTATTTCATTTCCAGTCAAAGCCATTAAGTAAGTATAGTAAGTGGTAAGTGGTAAGTAAGAAAATGGGACTCCTAGAAACCATTTATAACCACCTGAAAGACCTGGTAGACCACTAAAGCTTAGATAAGCAGCACTTAAAGCTTTCAAGATCTTGGTTCAGATCTGAAACCATCCCCATGTTTTTCTGTCTGTCTTTTCACTGTGATACGGAAACTCAATGCCATGGGTCTGAAAGGATATGTAGCCATCAGGAAGTCATTAGTAAGAAAAGTAAATAGCTTTTCTGCACCCTGAAATTACCCTCACTGAGTGTGTTTGGGATTACTGGGTTTACTGGGAATTTGAGTTCATCAAGATTTCCAGCATATTAGACAATATGAATTAGACAAAAAGGCAATCCCAAAGAATGTGCTCACAAAGGCATGGGAAACCTGCTGATTTTTATCTTTAAGGTGTGGAGGGAGCCCTGTATACACAATTTGATTAACTAATGAGCAAGGACTTCAAGGTAACAGTGCGGTTAGACCAATATGAGATGAGAATGAAGCGAAGAATCATATTTAGCAAAGTATTATAGATACATATGACCATGTGGTTAAACCACTCAGACATGGGATGAGAAGAAAGTGGAGCATCCCATGGTACCCCATACATCTTCATTGCTGATTTGAGTCTAAGATACAGAAAAAAAGAGGTACCAGAGATAAACAACACTTCCTTTAGTCCAGAATCATTAAACAATTATTAAATGCTTCAAAGCTTAAATGAAGTCTCTTCACAGAAACCTCCGCTTGTAAACGTATTGATTCCCTTCGGACCATCGAGCGCTGTTTTACTCTGAAACATGTCTTGATGATTTTGAATAGATTGTCAGTGAAGGGTGCTCTTTAACCTTTGCACATTTCTACAGCATCGGTCAAAAAAGCAAGAACTGCCACAATACATCAATGAGGAGGAGGAGGAGGAGAGCAGCCCCATGTTTACCTGCCCTGTCAGGACCTGCCTGTGAACCCACTGTGTCCACACAGGCAGGAGATACAATCAGATAGCTCCTGTTCATGCACACATACACACACCTGCAGACACCCTCCAGTGTGCAAGCCTTTTCTCCTCCTCCTGCAGTTTTGGGAGCTGTAGTGAGCTATGAGGTGTTTTGCTGTTATCTGCTCTGATGCTGAAGTGGCCTAGTGGCTCACTGACAAAACAACATTGCTTATCATTTTAGGTAAACATTATGACTACAAGGGCAGCGATCCACGCAGGCCAAGCAAGAAAAGGCAGTGGATCTGTGAAGTTCAGCCATGCTGCCTTCTGTTTCATAGGAGGTGAAATAACTTGTTTTTGCAGGAACATGAGAGGAGTTTCTATAAAGCTAACTCCTTATTGTTTTACTCGCTCTGTAAAAGAGATCTCCTTTAACAGCGGAGCAGTGTTCAGCAAGCTCAGCGAGAGGACGATGCTTAGAGTCAAGTTTGCAATATCTCCCTGTCTCTAACACACACACATGCTCACAGACGTACATGACACACTCACAAATCTCTGTCCCCTAAACTCTTCTCCTTCATGGAACACTCACAGAGGCCTGATGCACTAATATTACAACAACATAAAATGATTACTGCGTTGCTGTAAATCCAAGAGCGCCACTGCAGCTCAGGCCCAGTGGGACTTTATGGCCAGAATTTACAGAGGAAAGTGAGTCGAGAGCAAAGTTCAAGCATGGGCTATTTTTACTTGAGGCCAAGGGATGTAAGGACGTGCCCTCATGGCTAACTATGAAGCTTTGTGATTTGTCTTTGTGCTAATTTCATTTTGTACATCTCCACTATAAATGTACCAAGTTGCTTTGGTTGAAGAGTCAAGACTGAAGAGTCTTGACCAGCATGTTTGTTTTGGACTAAATATGTTCAAATGGTTTAAATATATTAAAAAGGCAGTCAGGCCCAAAACTGTAATTCAGTGATAATTGACACGTTGTATAATATTCTGTTTTGAAGCTTTTCTTCAATCAGCCTCACCAGTTTGATAGAATTTACAGACTCTTTATCATTTGTGTCTTTCATGTCCTTTTTAATCTGTTAAATGCAATTCAAAGAAATCATGGGAAAGCATTTTTTAAATAAAGTAATTGCATTTGAATATTAAACTCATGAATGCAAAATCTAATTTTAAAAAGAAATCAAACAGACAAAAACAAACAAACAACAACAACAACAAAAAAATGTTTGTATTACTTACCTAAGTTCAAAGTTAGAGGTTAGAGTGGACACTGCAACCATACCAACAGTCCAGAGCACACAGCTGCGAGTTTTGATAGGTCAAAGTGCTCTACAACATCTACATCTTAAAATCTTTGCTGTATGCCACAAGGTCGACAACACCCGAGCAAATCTTTTGGCTCATCGCAGAGATTCTCACTTTCATTTGTTTCTGTTTGCAGGTAATTTGCCTTCTGGTCCAACCCAAATCCCAATAGCCACATACCTGGGATGTCATTCATTTCTGACCAAGCACATGTTCAGGTCAAAATGGGTCCAGTCAGTCTGAAGGGGAGAGGGTCCTACTTTACGGGCAAATGCCAGCATTCATGACTGTAGCCGTCCCTTTGCAGTCTTTTGTTAACACCACAACTACATGAAATAACACACACAACCAAACCTAAATCTAAACCTAGAGTGGAAGAAAGAGACGAACAGGAGACGTCTGAACAAATTAGTGCTGGAAATGTAAACGAAAGTATGTGGGCTGTAACGCTAGCTATAGTGGCTAACCAGCTTAGCTAGCTTAATATGGCTGAGAGCTTTTGCAAAACAGCCTACGTGATTCAGACATCACCTGTTCGTCTCTGGTCCACCTGGTCTTTAAAAAACTCTAAAGACTTTCCACAGAAGAAACAAAAGTGTGCCAGACGGCTATAATGTGTACCATAAAATAGACAAAACATGCTGTAACGTTGTCACCATCCCAAACTCCACTCGCTCTACCACCGTGAACAGGGGTCCCTAACAAGCACTGCCTGAGTGTTAAACCTACACTTTCCATCAGAGGGTTTTCGGAGTTTGTAAAAGTGTTTTAGGTCTTGTAAATTTGTTTTTATTTTTTATTTTATTTTATTTTTGTTATTTTGTTTTCTAAAATGTTTATTTGCTTTGCATTTCTCAGCCACTGTTAAAATGTATCATCACTGATAGCTATTCAGAAGAAATCCTGATAATACTGGTGCTTAGCCTTTAAACTATTGAGCCCAAATAGTAGCTTTTAGATTTCTGATAGTTCATGAGATTTTCAAGACAATTTTAGGATTTACAGGAAGTGGTAGTGCCTTCTCATTTATGGTATATGTATACTTTACTCATTTGACTGTCATTTGCTTGGGCACCACTTTTCTGACCACTGCTCTCTACCTCCACTTCATATTTATCTCTGCACACCAGCCCTGGTTTGTCTGTGTGGTGTCTGAGAGCATGTTGAGGGTAAGGTTCCAGTAAATATCTCAGTGTTGGAGTTTATGTGGTTATGATTATGATTGTCCAATGATTTAAAAATGTGAAGCAGGTCATACTAACAACAGCCTGTATGATAGAAACACTATTATGCATGCTATGTGTGGTGATGGAGGCCCGAACCAGTTTACCTGTGAAATGAGCTGTGTGGCATGATCATGACCTATAGGCTTTAGTTGTAGGACAGTGTGCGGAGTGGAGCTCTGTAGGCCTGAATAAGTACGTGAGGCACTGCTTTTTAAAGCCCGGCTCAGCTGCACCTTTCTGAGCTCTGGGGTCAGAGCGTTGTTGCAACACTGCGATAAGCAGAGCAAACAGCTCGATACAACCTGCAAATACACACGGATAGAGTCTGAGGAAGGAGCATAGGGAGCAGGTCTTAAACTATACTGTACTGTAACAGTCTCTCTCTCTCTCTTTCTGTGGTGATATGTATATAATCTCCCAGACACGGATTCTGGATATAGTCTTTTTTATTTATTTGAAAGAATAAACTGTCCAAATTGTTACAGTATTAAATGAATGTTGTATTTATGATACATAGCAATGAAAACCTGTAAAAACAAATAAAAACTAATATTTAAAAAACAACTTTGATGACAGTTTTCTGCAAATTTGGGTTTTGTGAAAGTGTAAAAAGTGAAAAGCAAACAACATTAGTTCAGTGTCGTTTTAGGCAAACCATAAATTGACCATAAATGTGGTGGTTTTATGCTCATATTCTCAGGATTTATGTTTGCCATGCTATTTTTTCCTCGTTTTTGTCTCTCAGGTGTCTGATTTTTGTCTCTCTGGATCCTTGATGTTGAACTATCCACTTTATGTGTGTGTGTGTGTGTGTGCATGTGTGTGTGTAGATTTGGGATGGGCTGATGAACCTTTCATCTTGGGTTAGTATATACAGTGTTTCACACACAAGTGACATTAGTAGAATTACAGAACCCCACATGTAGATGCAGTTTATTTGTTTACATGCATCATTTTAGTGAAGCTCACTTTTACCAATCGACTGGGCAAACGATGAGCACTGACATTGTCCCATATGTTGTTCATATGTTGTGCTTTGCGGTCCAAATGTCACCCCGGCTTGTTTTCATTGGTGCCTCTCCTGATGCCGCAATGTACTTGACATTATCTAAGAGAGTAGTCTAAGCTTTGCCTCAATGACATTGGCATGAAATTATTTTGAAGCCGCTTCAAGGTTAAGCTCCCTGTGTCTCCTGAGTCCAGCCGTGCTATCAAGCTCATAGATGCACTTAATGATGCCAGAGTGCAAGGCAGCTAGGAATTTTCCATAGCTTGAAAATCTACATCTTGAACTCTTTCTACATCCCCTTTTCCTATCACTGACCTTATTTGTCATTTCACAGCAAATCTTTTTCTTGTTTTCCATCTTTCATCCCGTTTCTCCCTCCCAGCGCTGGACATTTCAGCTCTAGGGGTATAAACTCCTTAGTGAGTCTCTCATATGAGGGCTTTGATCCTGCACTAATAATCCTGCCCTCCTCCTCTTTTGATGGCAACACGCTGGGCCTGGGCCCTGATGGAGGGTTCGCCATAAAAACCCTCATAGAATATTTGGCAACCGGAGCTATATGTGCTGCAGCAATGCACAAGAACAAGGCTGAAAACTGGAGCTGAAAACAGGAACTGCTACAGTGTACGGTATGAGGAAAACATCTTGAAGGCATTACACTGCAAAGAGTCAAAAGTTTAAAGGGTACCAGACTAGGGTTTTTATTCTGATCACAGTGCATCTTCTCACATACGCACACTCGCTCCCGCAACCGCAACATGAAACTAATTTGCACTTGAGCTGCATTAAGTTAAGCATCTTGCAAATCATTTGAAACTCAGGTTCAACAGTTTCAAGCAGCTCAACTTTGTGAAAGTTTTATGACACAGCCAATCAAAGCACTGATAATGCATCACATGATCACGTCAGCAGACATGTTTGACTGACTCATTCCACAGCATCAGTGGACAGCCAAGATGACAACCCTGCCAACAAACAAAGTGGTTTTCGAAAACCGTTTTTAAAAACAGCTAGTGGTAACAGTTATGTACAGGTACATGATTGGGCTGATGTTTGTGCTCCCTTCTCTTGCTGTTATCATGACTGTCGTAGCTAGCTTCATTTTCCCCACTATACACCCCCCGCACCTTTTCATACTGATCAGGTAGTTTATGAAAATTGTAACAGAAGAGGAGAGTGGGAGGGTGAGTAAGATTTGTCTCATTATTGTGAATGATACAGGATATCAAAATCAGAAGTTGCTATTGTGTCGAACTAGTGGAGTAGTGCTTTTGAATTGCTTTGTCATGTACCAGGCATTACTCACAAGGATGTTTTACTGTGTAAAACTGAAGTTTGCTGAAGTTTTGCCTGGATTTTTGAATGTGATTGATCAGGGATGGATCATGGTCTTGGCCTCAGTGCACATGATCCTGTGGAGGAATAAAAGTAAATAAAAAATAAATTAAGAAGCAAACAACCAACCAACCAACCTAACAACCAACCAACCTAACAACCAACCAACCAACCAACCAACCAACCAACCTAACAACCAACCAACCAACCAACCTAAAAACCAACCAACCAACCAACCAACCAACCAACCTAACAACCAACCAACCAACCAACCAACCTAACAACCAACCTAACAACCAACCAACCAACCAACAAACCAACCAACCAACTTTTGGCTTTTGGATTTCTATATGTTCATATTAAGCAGCACTGCAAATCTGTTCTCTATATCTATAACTTCGATTTGAAATTAATCACATTTAGCCAAACGTGCTGAATCCTACTGAATCAAGATCACAACAGTTTACGATTTATGTGGTCTGTTTGGATGAAGAATTCCTCTCTTTTTTTTTAAGCCAAACCAAATCATGACACAGTATCAGAAGCAGTCTTTAACCCATAAGAGCCCACAGTGGCGTATGTGTCACAAGCCTTTTAAAAGTCTGTAAAGTTCTTCATACAGCTATACCTTCACCTAAACCCATAGAGTCCCTGAGTGACCTATACCCAACATCCTGGATGCAGTCACATATGCTTGGTTAGTGCAGTTAGGGACAAAACCATCTCATTTTAAAGTCTTGTTTTTGTACCTATAAGGTTTCAACCCATTTAAGAGCTCTAATGTCCCGATAACTTGTTCTATATTACATATACCCATATTCTATATCACATATACCCATATTCTATATTACATATACCCATATTCTATATTACATATACCCATATTCTATATTACATATACCCATATTCTATATTACATATACCCATATTCTATATCACATATACCCATATTCTATATTACATATACCCATATTCTATATCACATATTCCCATATTCTACATTGCATATACCCATATTCTATATTACATATACTCATTCTGATTCCATTTCTAGAACACCATGATGGAATACCAGTTATGAAATTGTGGTTGTTGTTACACATGCTACCAGTAGTATGACTCTACAATACTTACAGAAGACTCCATGTGACCTCTTTGTCACAATAAGACTGATCTTTTATGATCTTATAACTGACCCTTCATTATTTCACCTTAAGGGAAAACTGGTCTGGGATCTTATGGGTTAAGTGGTTGAAGCTAAAGCCATCATTTACATACTGTATGAATGGCAACAACTAAACACAATATGTCTGTGACGATAGAGAACCGGAGAGGCCTGAGAACAGATAACATTCTTCGGTTATTTCATTCAGTCAGTCAATCGTACGCATTCAGTGGGAATGTTGACATCTATACATATATTTGAGCCATCTCAAGACTTTTGGTCTTTGAGGCCCCTCATGACCCCTTGAAGTCATCTGGATATTAGAGAAAAATACTGACTAACTACCAGCTTTACTATTCTAAATATGTTATTTTGCATTCTGTCCTGTTCTGTTCCAGAAGCACTATTCTTTCATGTCTGAACATTTAAGAAGCTGTAGAACACTGTACAGGTTTGTATAAAAGAGAAGTACAATACACTGTAACAACTTCAGCTGCCAGTGCGCTTGAATGCAATGACATCAAAGCCAGAGAAGAGCAGGAGGAAGTACAAAAGGAAGAAAAATAAGTTTGGAGCTAAGGGAGGGAGAGAACGGAGGAGCCCGGTTAGGGTGTAGACAAGTCTTGGGGGTTTAAACTAGGGAGAGAGTGCGATGCTTCCCAGAGCACTGGGGTCTTGCCAACACAAACCCGGCTCCCCATGAGCCCCCTCTCCGCTGCGGGATGCCTGTCTGACCCGGGGGAGGGACACACCGGCGCCATGCCGATTCCTTAGACAGCTTATCTCCCCCCAGTGATAATGCTGTCAAAATAACAGCCAAGATACATAGCGGCAAGGAACTGGTTAAAACCTGTCTAAGCATCAGCCACTGCATGGCCACCTTAAGCGGCTTTTAGGATCCACAAAGACACTGTCTTCTACCCTCCTTCTCCACCTCCATTTCTCCCATAGACGTGGTGACTTCTTAGACATGACTGATTGCAGGAGCTCAGTGAACCAGTTTATCATCACTGCTTCAATGTATACTGGCATCACAGGTGCCACTTACTCAGGACTAAACACAGCAAGGTAGAGATAGAGAAGGCGAGGAGCTCTCCCTAACACTCAGATAACGGTCATGTGTGGGATCTTGACCTCCCAAGTCATCTGCTTATTAAAATGGGGCTTTTTAAATGCTGCCATTTAAGGTCAAGACTGCTGAGACTGCATACGAGCACATCGTTCATGGTGACTTTGTCAACAGCGACATCCAGAGGCAGTGCGAATGCATAACAACGGCGTTTTTAATGCTTCAAAGTTTTCAAAAGTGTTTATGAATAAATCATTTATTTTGTGTTTGCTTGTGTTTGACTAGATTTCATCTACAACACACACACACACACACACACACACACACAAACACACAACAATACACACATATACAATTATAACCAAGGGGTACATAGAATATGTGCTTTAGGGGGGGCTCAAAAAAAAAAAAAAAATAAATAAATAAAAAACCCACAACTCCAATAACAATCAATGAACCCAATATACATAAGAGGTGGAAAAAACACAGTAACAAACCCAGCACCAGTATGGATGGTTTCAGTTTTATCAGGCTCATCCCAAAATTAAATCTTAAATATGACTTTGCTTAGGGGCAATGTCATGGCCATTATTTTGTAATGACCCTGATAAAACCAACCCCCACCCCCCAACACACACACATACAAAACACACACATGCAGGCTCATTTGAACATTGCGCGCGCATGCGTACATATCAATTTTACTTTCGCCTTTTTTCCAGCGCTTTTTGGCTCCACCGAGTACCCGTATCAGCTGAAGCTCTGTCACCTGATGGGAAGCAGTGTTTTCACAGCTACTCCGTTTATTAGTTGAAATTTCGAGCAGGTTTGGGACAAAATTGAGTAACAGAAGGAGCAGCTTGTAAGTCTGACAGTTAATATTACCTGCCTTTGTGGTCGTGTGTTCACCGTCTGTACCGAAACGGACTATCTGACTTGGTTGAAGTCAGTACAAGAGGTTTTAGCGGTCTAGACAGGATCGGTTAGCTGCCCTGCTGCTGCTGCTGTCACTGTGTTTGAGCGGAAAGCTCACCGGGGGTTCAGATAGGATGCTGTAGCTCAGTAGATGTGAAGCCGTTTAAATGCTGTTTAACTAGCTAAAGACGTTGTAGCATACATGTTTGTACACCGAGAGTCACATTAGAAGGTTTTTCGGTCTTGTCGACCAAAAATATTATTTTACAGAAGTAAAGTTAGTAATACTAGTAAACGTGAAAATTCAGAACAAGAACGGACACTTGTAACAATTCAGCAAATACATATCCATGAAATATGTTTTAACTGGAAAATTAAATTACTTCATGACACAGTATCACATCTAGATTCGTTCAACTAAATATTGCGCCTCTTGTTACAAAGTCGACTCACATTATTATGACCACCAGAGTAACCACTGTGTGCAGAACGGACAGCAGCTAGACAGGCTGGGAGTGACTCAATAAGGTCCTGGTAGGTTGTCACAGGTATCTGGAGCCATGCTGACTGCAGTACATCCCACAGCTGCTGGAGGATGTGTGGGGCATGATCCATAGAGCAAACACGACAATCGCGGTGGTCCCACAGATAGCTTAGCTGGGTTCAAGTCTGTGGAGTTAGCAGGACAGGGTAGCACTTGTAAGTCTTCGACACCCTTCCAACCAATGTCAGTCATTTCTTGTCATTGTTCTGCTGCAAGGATGGATTCATACCCAGAGTTGAGAGTGCCTTCCACGTGGCGAAGTGCGCCCAGAAATGTGGAAGGAGGAAGGGTGTCACAATAATGAGACTCGACCGTGTAAAATGAAGGAAACCCATTGAAAAAAGCCCTGAATGGCCTCAAACTCATCTTTAGATTTAAGCACTGTTATAGCAGGTGGTGTATTTACTGTACTCCTGAAGGGCTGGATGTGATGCTTAAATATCTGCATTTTTTTGTTTTGCTCAAAAATTATGCCTTTAAAACATTATAGAAATAAAATCTATATTTCTCTGTAATTCTAATACAGGTCTACAGTTTAGGTATGTAGTAGTAAAAAGATCGACAGATACATACATAACAGCACTGTATATCAACATTGGCTCATTATTCCCAATATCCTTTTATTTTACAAGTGTTAATATCATTTACTAAGTTCTGTTATCAGTTGTGGGTTATGAAATAAAACATAACTTTGAATTCCACATTTTATCTTTAAAACTAAGAACCAATCTTCCTTTCTTCTTCTTCTTATAGGAAAGTATCTTGGGTTGGATTAGTGGTTGGTGCATCAACATTATGCCTTTGACGGCATCTGTTATCAGTGGAGTGCAGAAGCTGGTTCTGTACGAGACCAGGGCCGTAAGTACTGATGTTTTTTTATTTATGCTGTGTTGTGAAAGAACAATATATCCAGTAAACCTCTAATAGTAACCTTCCTCTCTTTAAAGGAGCAATTTGTAAGATGACCCCAAGTAAAGAGGTCAACATACCACTAGAAAATGCACAGTCCCCCCACGTCTCTGCTCTGTTCTCACCAGTCTTAGAAGAAACAAAGCAAGTTCAGCATCAAGACTTATCACCTTTTGAGGTGCATAGTAGTATTATGAGATAGGATGCTAACCTTTTAACATTCCGACTTTAGTAGATTTGTCTGCTATGTGACACATAGATGTCTTTTTGACGTACCATCAAAACAGTTATTTCTTCATGTTTTGATGATTTATTGTATGTAATTACACATTGCTCCTTTAATATCTGACTTTTTTGTGACCTTAAATACAGCCTTTTTAAACGGTCTGTTACACTGTCTCTCATTACATACATACATTGATTAGTAAGTAGAAGGGGCTATTTGAAGTGAATGTCAGAGCTGGTTTGGTAAGCTGAACTGAGGCTTGAAAGCTCAGTGTGGATACATCATTACTTGATGTACCAGTAGTCATTATACATCAGGGCACTGGATGGCAGACAAGAGCTGCTTCAAGGTACTGAGCTGAAACTGCAGTCCAGTCTTGGTCTCTAAGCCTGCATGCTGTAGTATTGAGGCTATTTCTCTTCTGACCTTCTTGCAGTCTTTGTTCCTGAGTGTATATGTAATTATTATAGTGCTTTTATCACATTTAGACTAGGAATTAAAAATGAATCGTTTTTATATTAAAATTCCAGTTTGAAAGAGTGCAGTTTTCATTAGGTCCTACATTATTCAGTGTTCTTCAAAAAGTAAAAGGTTACCTGATTTGAGGCTGGGAACTAGCATTCTGGCAAACTACAGTTAGCATGCAAACCATAAGCCCCTAAGAATGTGTGTTGACAAAATGATCCCATTTATATGGCAAAAGTGTTTGATATGCATATTTAATTACATGTTTTTAGCTGTTTTATAGCTGTTTTACAGCTTTAGTTCAGCTTGTCCGCCTAATTTTGCAGTGTTTTATTGGTTATGTGATGGCAGATGTGTTTGGAGGGGACAGAGCAGGGCAGTGCTGAGGGATGTGTATTTGACTGCATAGTGGAAGTTTCAAAGGGAGATGTGTTACAGGTACCGTTTGAAGGACAGCCTGTACAGAACATGTCAGCCAGTCACTGTCATACAATAGTGCTCTCTAGTTTTCTTCACATTTGTACTGAATTGATGTAATGGTGACAAAAGGTATCTGTACGTCAGTAGGTTTGATTTTAGACATTGGCCAGTCGTGGACTGGATGTTAGGGAACTACCCTTCTAGCCAGAGGTTCACCAGTTCCCTGAGCTGACAGTAACAACTGAAGTGCCCATGAGGCACCCCACCCCCAACTGCTCCCCGGGCACTGCGGATAGGGCTGCCCACCACTCCAGGCTAATGTGTGTATGTGTGTGTTTCACTTCAGGGATGGGTTAAATGCAAAATACAAATTTCTCTGTGTGCAGCGCAAAGGGTACAAAATGGCGCTTGACTCTACTCAGAGAATAATTGGCCTCAATTAAAGTTTAACTTTTGTGCTTTGTTGGATTGTCATCCTAGACAGACAGGTAAAAATCAAATGTGTGATGACCTGAGCTTTGACCGGCAACTCCATACGATAGACAGAGCTGCTCAGAATACCCAAGTTGCTCTTAATCTGTTTTAAATATGACCGTTCTCTTTTAGGCCCCCTTTTTTAATAAGACTCGTATTAGTAACAGCTTATATAACAGATTGTTCTCCTCTTTTTCTTCTCAGAGATATTTTCTTGTGGGGAGTAATAATGCTCAAACCAAGCACCGTGTCTTAAAGATTGATCGCACTGAACCGCGAGACCTGGTTGTTATTGATGATAAGGTGAGTTTCTCTGTGGCTCGTTTTTGTTATATAATAGCATTTTCGATGAATATTACACACTTACTCACGTCTGTTTTGCAAACACAGCCTTGTTGCTTCAGCTGATTAGACCCACAAGCGCACTGTAATGGGTTTGGAGTGTTGTTTGTGTGAATATGTGTGGGTAGTTGATTATGTGAGGTGGAGGGCTGATGGAAATTGGAATACTTTCCCCCGGCCTGATTCCCTGCACTTTTCTGTGTAAAATTAGCTTTCTTATCTGATTTAGCACTACTGTAGAAGTAATCACTGTCTTAAAGTCCAGCCTTACAGTACTCATAAATATTTGTGTGCATTGGATGCAGATTTTTTCTCTACATACTGTTAGTTTTATTTAGTACTATAAAAGATCAGAATTGAAGTCTCAGTGTAAATCTGCTGTGGTGCGTAATTAACTGTCCATCACAGATTTGTAGATCGATAATAGTTCTAGTGTAATGTGTCTAGTTTACGACTAGACTGACTTTATCGAACATGTACTCTGAAGTATTTGTAGCGTGAAGAAAACTACTGGAAGTGAGTAGTAAAGTTTAAGTGTTCACACATGTATAATCTAATTATTGCACTGATCACATGTCTACATCTGTGAGCCTCACATAATATATGTGGTTTCTTTACTGTTTCAGCTGAAATAGCACTAAAACACAGGAACAGTAACAAGCTCCTCATTGTGTTCATCCAAGCTAACCAAAAACTGCAATTACTGCAACTCTAGTATGTATGGTTCAGATGCTGAATGATTCTAATGGACTTGCAGGCCTTTATAATACTCAATGTAGAACTGATTTCCAAATCCCTCAGATCTAAAATAGGATTTATGGAGGCCTTGATGTTGCAATTTTTGGAATGCACAGTTCTGTGATAGAAAGGTCAGTGTTAGAAAGAATAGAGTCACAATATAAAGTTATGAATTATGTTGCTTTAGTGAATACAGCGTCTTTTTTAATCATATTAATTTTGGCCATTGATTGATTATATAAGTTATATAGTGTTTGTTATATAGGGTTTGTTGCCCTGTAAAACCAAATCACCTGTATATTTTGTTGTTTGGTGTGTTTTAGCATGTGTACAGTCAGCAGGAGGTTCGGGAGCTTCTGGGAAGGCTGGATCTGGGAAACCGCACAAAGATCGGGCAGAAGGGCTCCTCTGGCCTTTCCCGAGCTGTTTCTGCTTTTGGGATAGTGGGTAAGGTTCTATTACAGTTAAATAAGTTGTGGGTATCAAGGAACCTGGCTATTCACAGTGATCAGGGAGATTTGTGAACTTCTTAACAAAGGGCAGTGTTAAGATGCGGGTAGGACTTGTTGATCCCAGATTGACTGAGAGAAAGTCTGGAGGAGCTTTTAAAGAAGAGAATCTGAACAAACTAAAGCTAATTCTGCTCGTCATTTAGTCAGACATCCAACACTGCTTCAAACGAGTGAGCTGACTTTCGTTTTAGACATAACGGCTGTTTGCGGTGAAGAAAAAACGGACCGAAGATGTTTGTTTTATTATAATTCCATTATTTTAGAACCTGAATTACAGATACTTTTATTTATTTGTTAATAAAAATTTTTTTTTTTTTAAATAGGTACAGTCACTTAATATGCCTGTCGATAAACGAAGAATAATTATTTACCAATAATTTGGTTTTATTTAAAAGTTCAATATTTGTGAGAGATGAAAGTTGAAGGGTCCTCCTACTGAAGAAGCTCTTAAAAGTGCTTGCTGCCCAACGCTATATTCTGTAATTAAAGCAGACTCCAGTTCAGATCGTTCATCATACGCCACTTTTAGTTTAAAAATATGTTCCTGTGACTTCTGGGACATCAGATCTGAAACGTGTGTTAAATTGATTACTAGATAATGTACATGGAGAAAAAAATGAACAAATAGTCGATTCGTCGGCCAGGACGGGTGAATCCGATTCGACTGGCAATATTCTGAGTCCGGTACAGCCCTAGAGTGATGGCAGCAGAGTCATCTTCAGTGTGCGGAGGCATTGTGGTCTGCACCAAGAGCAATGGATTGTTGTTATGCGTCACATGTCCAAAAGGCCGGGTGTCATTCGATCTCCACCCCTACCACACAGTCTGCAGGGACTGTGTGAGGATGTTCAAGCTGCATGGGATGGATCATCACAGGACACCATTAGAAAGCTATACTCTATACTAAGAAACTACTTCTGTATGTGTAGCTCAATAAATATCGCCCATATCAGTCTAAATTTATCATCATTTCTTGTTCCTGGTAACCTTTATCTTCTGTCCCAATAGCAATGCAATCCCACACCTCCTTTTGGGTGCAGCTATAAGGTGTATCTATGTTATTTGACATTTTGCAATGTATTAATTTTAATCTAGCCAGTCCACTTTTTTTTAAAACTCTCTTTAAGATGTGTTTTTTTTTAATGCATTAATTATATTTAATTATACTATGTTGTCTCAGTCCATCCCTGCTCATAAAGGATCCTTCCTTTTATACCCAAGCATTGCTTGCTTATGATGATGTTTTCATGTTTTACAATCTTCCTATTGTTAAATGTCCAAACATTTTTGAAAGATGTTGCAGTTTACCTTTAAAATCAGGTGAAAGTAATAATAACAATAACAATAACAATAATAATATTGTTATTATTATGTTTAATTAATTGCAAAATTATATTAGCAAAAGTAAACAAAAAAGTAAACAAAAGTTTATAATTAGCTGCTGACTCACTTACCAGTAGATGGATGTCGTGCTCAGGTCAGAGAAAGAGAGGGCACTCATTGTGATAATTGGAATAAGACAAAGACAGTTATTGAGATTACATAAATACGTAAATGAGTGTCCATAATTTATTAAAGTTTTATTTTTGTTTTTATTCTAAACACTCATCAGTACGTTAACATTTATCGTAAGTTAACTTTTCCCTTGTGATACATTTCAAATGTTATATAACACAATAAACTTCTGAAAATACAAAGTTCCTAGATAACACTTATGTTTCTCTTAGTAGCCATGTCCTTAAAGTCTAGTAAGCTGTTAAGGTGGGTACACATGTGCCTACGATATCAGAAGAGGTGGAGTAGAGAATGCAACAGCTGCATGATGCTGTGGCTCCTGACCTACATAGATCACTTTGTCGACTGTTGACACAAAAGATGTTGGCTCACAGTCCCAACTGCCATGTAGACAAACATGGCTTCTGTCCTCTGCTCGTCTCACCTCGTAATTAAACCTTACACAACCCTGCGATGACATTGAACAGCTCTTCTGTGCGGAACAGAGGGATTATGCTTAAAATGACACACACATACGTACGTAACAGAAATAGACCCCCAGTGTGAGCCGTCAAGTACTGCATTGGCCTAATAATGATGGACCTACTTCTGAGATTACACTTTTCTCTCGTAATCATTTTGTCGGCAGCTTCACACAATGTCCACATTTTTACCCTGTGCTTGCTGTCATTGTGTGTTTGTCCTGGAACATCAGAAAACATTCGGGAGGTTTTATGTTTTATTCATCCCATGGGCAGTAAACACTGTAATGTGGTTTTCTGTTAGTCATGATTAGCAGATCTGTGTCGCAACTTGCGAGTCTAACAGGAAATGAGCTGTTGAGCTTCTCCACATGTAGTTTAGGAGTGTTACATAAAATAATGCCTCACTAGACTGGTGCAGTCGATGCTGAGAGAGCTTCACAGAGCTCTGTTTAGTTATGAAAGTAGAACACTAACCTAGTTTTAATGTTTTTTTGGTACATTAATCTGGAAACAATCATTATGTAATGACCAGGACAGATGGATATTAATGTTGAGGATGCATGAGCACACGCACACAGCTGTCAGGAGTCTAATTTAGAGCTGCAACTATCAAATCATTTTAAAGATTAAATCTCAGATCACTTGCCATGTGTTGTCTAGTCTCATTAAGCAATATTCATTGAATAGGTGTCAATTATTTGATAAAACATATTTAATTTACTAGATTAGATTAGATTTATGTTTTCCTTCAGTCTGTACAAATTAGGTTTGACATTTGTTCATATTTTGAATGAAGAACATGCCAATATTTGTGGAGAGCCTTGTATGAACAAAAGATTAGACAGATTACAGTAATCTAGATCCTAAGATATTTTGTATAATTTAGGTGGGAGTTTAAATAGTTATTCTGTGTCCTGCAACAAAATGTCTCATGATTAAAAACCATGTAAATGTTTTAGGAATTACCCATAAATAAATAAGCTGTACTGTATCGTAATGCAAGAACAACAATGCCTGTCTGCTTATTAAGTGTTTAGATTGTACACCCGTAAATCACTATGTCCTAACGTATTCCTCTGCTCTCCTGCAGGCTTTGTCCGTTTCCTAGAAGGTTATTACATTGTTTTGATCACCAAACGTCGCAAGATGGCTGACATCGGGGGTCATGCAATCTATAAGATAGAAGACACGAACATGATCTATATCCCTAACGACTCGGTGAGGGTTACACACCCAGATGAGGCCAGGTGAGCATGAGCTGCAGGTCTATAGGAGGTTCTAGGGTTAAAAGATTTGAATCCTCTTTGGTTCCTCTGCGTCTCTGACACCCGTTTGTCAGGGTCACTGTACACTCTCTCTGTCGTTTGGCACATACACTTTCATCTAACAGGTGTAGGTCACACTAACCTCAAACGGTAATTCACACGCTCCCCTTTGTGGCGGTGTGTGGAGACGCATTGATTGGTGACCTGGTTAAAAATCTGCTGTGGTCCAGACACTTCTGTAAGCTGTTCTTTGGACAGGTGGAGCGGAACACAGGGTTGTTTATCAACACATCAATTGCCAAAACATTTATTGTGTTCATGCCTTCATCACTGACTGCAGTACAGTAATAAACAGAACAAATTAGGTAAATTACTAATAGTAATGAATTAAGCAGATCTTTATATTATGATTGTCCTTATAAAATAATATAATATATAATATTATTGTAGTTTCATTGATGCCAGACAAGGAAATTTGTTTAATTTGGATTGTTTATTTTTTCTTTACATTTACTCACATTTTATCGGTTATTGATGTTCTTCTTTTTTTAATACTGGTTTTTAAATGGTCTTTACTTCTGAACCATAATGATTTATAATAAAACCAGGGATGCAGTAATTTAGGAACTGTACACTGATGACAGTAGTGATGCAGATTTGTAAACCTTCAGAATGATGAGGCACGTTTCATTATAGTGCATTTCATTCACAAAGGCAATTTAGGTTTAATACTTATTGAACAGATGATTGCATTCTTCAAGGAGAGGTTATGTAGATTTCTGTTCCGGTAAAAACATATACAGTCTGTTGCATCCAGCCATAGACACATTATTTTAATTTAAATTGATCACTTTTTATATTGATATGCACCTGAGAGCTTTGTTCAATATTTTATGTCGGTATCGGGCACCCCTAGTGTAGATACACGGTGGTGTAGTTAATGAAGGATCCAGTTAGTGATTCTACAGACCTTAATGGTGGTGTCTTTTAGAGACTGAAATAAACATGGACTGTGAGGTGCATAGTGTTTATATTGACATTAAATAAAATACTTCAAAATTGTTCAAAATGGTCTTGTCTGTGCTCCTTATGAAGTGCCTTAGATATCTAGACAGTATTGGTGAAAGTGCATAAGTTGTCTGAGTTTCTAAGTTTCCTTTAAGTGTCAGGAAACATAGTGTAATATATTAAACCCTGATACTAAAATTATGTTAAAAATTGAGAAATCTAGATTGTGTTATAAAACGCTGTTGTCATTCAGTTATTGGAATTGATATTTTAATTGCTGTAGTCTCACATGTCTCTAGTGGAACGTGACCATGAGCACTATAACAACCCGTTTGAAGATTTATAGTATTTCTGTACTGTATTAATGAGAAGCTTATGCTGTTAAGATGAATTACCTTGATGTGCTGATGAGTCTTTCCTTGTCTCATTTTAACCATGTAGCTTTGTTGCTAGCCTACCTTAGCCGAAGTGCTGTTCTCTGTTGTCGCTGTTGGTTTTTCAGGCATGCGTTTGATATCTGTAACTCCTGGTGTATCTCCACAGATACGTGAGGATGTTCCAAAACGTGGATCTGTCCAGTAACTTCTATTTCAGGTAAGTGCACTGTGACGTTTGTCATGGAGCATTTATGGGGTTTTGTGTCATACTGTGTGTGTGTGTGTGTGTGTGTGTATGTGTGTGTGTGCGTGCGTGTCAGTACGTCTTGTTCGGAACACAAAGTATGATTAGGTATTAAATTAGCAGCACCTGAGGTCGAAGTTATTTTGGATAACGAGTGTAGAGTTGATATCCCTGTTTTGACACAGCTGATCCTTGATGATCTGCAGTTACCTTTGTGTCCGGCCTCTGCTGATGTGTACAAGTGTAGTCATTTGTCCTTGTGTCTGTTTTGTGAATGTGTGTCTTGAATGAAGCACATGTATGATGAATTTAAGGGCTGTGTGTTCGCTCACGTGAGTGTCCTGTGTCCAGTGGCAGTTAACCAAGGCTACCCTGCTGTCAAAGGGATGGTCAGCATATCAGAGATTAAAAAAATTAAATGAATTAATTAATAATCAAATAAAAGTGAGAGAGAGAGAGAGAGAGAGAGAGAGAGAGAGAGATATGTCATCTGTTAATGGTTTTTGTGGTGCTAAGCTTTGCACAGCAGATACTGCAAAAGTGTGCTATATACAAATAAGCCTCTAACCAGTCACTGAATGTTTTGCCATGTGCTGATAACATTCTGGCCAATCACAGATGTTTTATGGGTGTTTGTCTAGAAATGCAACATTCCCGTTTTCCATCTCATCACACCAAGAAATCACTTGTATGGTTTTAAAATGTTGGATGGTGTTTTGCAACTGCTGTATGACATTTTGTTAATATTGTTGAGGCTTAACCAGTACACCCTAAACAGATCACTGAACTACCACCTTAAATTTCTTTCTAATAATTAATATTTAAACGCTTTTTGGTTTCTAAGCTCCAAAGTATCTAAAGCAAAAATAATGACTTTTCACCACTGTATCATTCGACTGCATTGGGTGTTCATGTCCTTGTGTTCTCTGCTCCTGACCTCAGAGGATCCCCGCTGGCCAGCAATGAATGATGAAATATTCATCATATTATACGATAAAACCTGAAGATCAACCTGAAATGCAAATGAGACTATGTGGGATCTGTGCTGTGTGTGAGTTTATGTGTGTTAGTGTCTCATCTCACCAGCATAAAGAACTCACTGTCCAAAGATTACTTCCTGGGAAATATATATACTTAATTCACTTCTTATAAGCTTAAAAATGAGTGTATGATTAAAATAACATGATTCCTGAAGATATTTTAATGAGACACTCTCTAAATGTGGCACTGAGAAAGAAAACAATTTTTGGAAATATAAACATCTTTTAAAATGTTTTTGAACATTTTTACTTTAAAACTTGTAGGTAACATTAGCCAGAGTTGCCAGTGTTAGCCAAAGAGGTAAACCCAGTCTGTCCCCTTGATAAAGAGAAAGCATCTATGTTAATGGTGCCCTGGCTCTTTCTGCACCTTGTAGACATGCCAGTGGGAGCCATCACTTAGCATGAATGTGTCTGGCTCCATCCAAAAGCCCTGACCCAAACAGAGAGCTAAATTGATGATGGTTTTGCTCTGTGATGTCCATCCCTTTTTTATTTAGTTGTTGTTGCTTATGGAGATTTGTTCAGGACAGGAAAAGACCACCCCTCACCCCACTGCAGCCTGTCCAGGGGCAGTCCTAGCTAGGATATGACTGGCTGAGGAGGTGAATAAAGAGCTGAATAAAGAGCTAGCTCAGCATCGTCTGTAGTCATCCTCTGCCTAGTTATGTTGTTGGCTCTATCCTGCATCCATCAGCAGTAGCATACTTGGAGCTCTTATCTGTACTGTGTGACTATTCTAGGTTGTGAGAGACACATGACTGCATTCACTTGACTAATTTCAGTGCACTCAGAATTGGGTGTGGGCATTTTTCCTGTGTGCGGAAAGGCGAACTTCCACAAAATGATTTAGTTTTGATATTCTACATACTTGACTACAAGCGGGCACTGCTGACTTCTGGGTAAGAGATTGCCCCTGCAGTGTGCGGAAGCTATGACTTTCTCTGGAGGCAAAGTGCTGTTGTGCTGTGTTGCACTGAGTAATGGTTGTCTGACTAACCAGCAGCGAGGAACTCTCAACAGCTGAATCACACAGTTGGTTGTGTATCATTTGATCATGAAGTGCACTGAAGTCATGTGACTTGTCTATGTGATGTAAGGTGGCCACATAAGTTTGAATGGGCTTTTTGAGTGCTTTTTCCTCAGTCTCAGCGGTAAAGAAAGACTCTTTGTTTAAATGCAGAGAGAGCAGAGAGAAGACACATCAAATGTGTTCTGGAAATGCTTGTGTCCTTCTGTTTCAAGGCTGATGATTAGGATGTCGGTTTTGTGCTCCTCAGGTCTGCCGACAGTCCTAGTGGTTCAGTGTAAGCTAAAGCCTTCTATCCGCATTTACAGACGTTGTGAAGTGACGGATGCACACACACTTGTAGAGCTAAACTTCTTATCAAGCTCTTTCAAAACCAACTGTGCATGAAACATGAGTCACTTCTTATTTGATAAACACGTCGTGGCTGACACAATACACTCTCTAACTTGTAATAACAGCAGGATGTCATTTTCAAAGATACATCAAAATAGGCCTGTGAACCTTTTCACAGTCTCACAGTCAACTCTCGGTCTAAGAATCGCATATCATGGGAATCATATTTTCTTGCTTTTTATTGGACTAGGCCATGTGATGTAGTAATTATACATTGTTAAATTTAAAACGTCTCATTAATTTCCCAACCCCCCCCATACTGTCCACATAGCTGGACTAAACTGCAGAGGTTCATTTTGAATTTAGTGTTTTTGTAATGTGATAAAACCAAATGGTTTACATATGGCTATTTACCTGTTATCAGTTCAGTCCGGCCTGTTTACTCGTTTTAAACAAAACAGAATCCAGGGTTGCCTATCAAAACAGAGTTCATTTGCATACCACTGCTGTACTAAATCTTGTATCTCCAAAATGACAGGAAAAAAGCGTAAATGTAATGTTGAAATGTACATACAGTGTAGAGAACAACAAGTATTTAAACATAGAGGTGTCTGCAGACGGACATGGTGTTTTGTGTTCTTTAAAAAGTCTTTCTGTGTTTGCTTCTTCGATGTCTCTACTAGATCAACTTTTAAAATGTCCCTGTAAAGTTTCAGTTGACTGTTCTGTTGTGAGCATGTGTCCGTTTGTATTCTAGCTACAGCTATGACCTGAGCCACTCTCTGCAGTATAACCTGACTCTGCTGCGAACCCCCTTGGAACCCGCAGAGGTAGAGGAGCTCCACTCCAGCAGCAGTAAACAGGACAGCTTCGACATATTTGAGGATGAGGGCCTTCCTACACAAGGTCTGTACCTGTCTGCCTGCGGGTGCATGTTCATCTGTCTCTCTCTTCATTTCTCTGTGTGTTTCAGCCTGTGTTTGTGTGTGTGTGTGTGTGTGTGTGTGTGTGTGTGTGTGTGTGTGTGTGTGTGTGTGTGTGTGTGCATGCGTGTATGTGTGTGTGTGCGTGTGTGTGTGCGTGTGTGTGTGTGTGTGTGTGCGTGTGTGCGTGTGTACGTGTGTACGTGTGTGTGTGTGTGTGTGTGTGTGTGTGTGTGTGTGTGTGTGTGTGTACGTGTGTGTGTGTGTGTGTGTGTGTGTGTGTGTGTGTGTATTCATCCTTGTGTTTGTTTGTTAAACAGTTTGGTAGTTTCATGGCAAATAATTTTTATAGTGACCAGAAGACATTTATTGATATGAACAGGTTTCCTGTGGTCTGATTGCATCATATTATGTTGATGGTGTATAGGTAACATCCAAACTCCAAACTGTAACAACTAAACTAAAGAATGTGTTACTTGAATGTCTGTTACAAGCTACAGCTCACTGTGTTTAGGGAGCAACAGTACCTTGTAAATATTTACTACCGCTATTATGGTGCAGTCATAACAATGGAAATTAGCATTATGCTAGAAATTTCAAACAAGTTGACACGTTACTTACAATGAAATGCCACAGCTTCTGCATAACCATGGCTGTGTAATGCTTTAGACTGCAACATATTCAAGATCTTATGACTGTATTCTTAAAGACCATACAATCTTAAAAATAAGACTTTTGTTATGTCCCAGTGATCACACTGGCTACCTCACAGCCTTCACTGACAACAGTCATTAGACTACCAAATCAGTGCCTAGAAAATTAACAGAAGAGTAGATGTTAAAGGCAAACACATATGAAAACTAAATTAAGGTGTTATTTGGTTTAGACACAGTTGTCTATGAAAAATGTTCAGATTAATACCTGTTTATAATTTCTGGAGCGGTTATGGCCATTTTACACTAGATGAAAAGTTTTAATCTAAATGAAAGAGAAAGGAGTGACAATCTACTTTATACACGCTGTCTTTACTCCAGATAAGATTAGAGAGCTTTATTAACATTCTGAGTTTTAGAGAGTTTTATTTAGCTGTTTATTATTTTTTTCAAACCATTTATCTTGCTGTCTTAATGACTCAAAGTTAAATTTGGGAATTCATAGCAAACGGTCAACTTTACTGCCTAAAATAATTTTTTTTGTCTTTAAGTTGTATTTTAAAGTTTAGGGCTGTGTGACAGTTTAACAGTAATGTTGCACATCAGCTTGATTTTAGCCACAAAAGAACATAAATGCTTTCTTAAGGCTTCACATTGAAATCTGTTTGTGTCATATCATTTTTGCCTGCCTAATAAATGCTTCTCTGTATTTGTGTTATAGTGGTCTACGGCTTGAAGAATGAACCCTATGGTAAATATGTATGGAACGGTCGTCTGCTAGAGAAGGTTAAGGATACAGTGCATCCAGACTGGCTCATGTACATCATCCATGGCTTCTGTGGTCAGTCTAGTATCCTTGTATATGTGTGCAATTTGGTCAAGTAAGTTGCAGTTTCACCTATATTTTGTATGTTTAAAACTCCGGGTCAGAGTAGGACAACAATGCACCAACTCACAAACACATCTTCGCTTGCACAAACTGCATGCATGTGAAATAAAAGATGCGAAGGACTAGTGGTCTTAACTGGGTTTTTTTTAACAAGCAGTTCAGCAGAATGCTAATGGGCTAACAAATTAATGCAGTAATACTGAGTTTGTACATCCCTCATCCTCATTGGTTTGACTTTGTTCAGGTTCCTGAATCAGTGTTCTCTCAGCATTAGTGGTTTAGCACTGACCTCAGTTGGCAATTAACCTTTTTTTTTTCTTTATTACACAATAAAAAACACACACACACACAAAAAAGAATCCCCCCCGATTTTCTACTTATAAAAAGGTTTGGTAACACTTTAATTTACAATCCCTTAAATTCTAGATTTTAGCCAGGCAACTTTGTGTACTAGATACTAATACTAGGTCAATATTTTGGGTAATATTTATAAATATTTACAATTTATTTACAGATATTTACAATTTAGTCAGTTAATTGTTGTTTAATTTATTGGATAGATACTTAGCTAGGCTCAGAGCTGATGTCAGGTGTAATGACCGAAGCATTATAAAGTAAAAGAAATGGAGAAACACTGTGATTATGTAAAAAAAGGCCCTGAATATTATTTCATGCAAATATGCACAAATGTCTATTATCTTTGTAATGAACCACTTGTTCTCCTTTGTTTATGACTCTTTGTCTCACACTTTCAGGTTATATAGCTTGATCTTGTCGACTTTTTGTGGTGCTCTCTCTCCAAACAGCTGGTTCTTCTCTAAGTTGGATGCTGTTGCAAGCAGTGGTTGCTTAGTGACTGATGCTCTGAGACCAAGTGGGTCAGCTTCGTGAGCAGCAGCCTGAAATTTAGTCCTCTGGACCTTTTTACTTTGTTCAGACTGGACCACTGAGGCTTCAATAAAGAAAAAAGAAAAAAGCCTTTAAAGGAATCTGGGGTCTGCAGGTCAAGTTATTCTGAATAGAATTTTCTGACTTTCTCAGCTTGAATGACATGAAATTCCTAAAACATATTCTGTTGTTGTCGTCTCTCCACGATGAAGGTTTTTATTGAGTGAAAGATGAGCTAGAACATTGCTATGGTAAATTAAGGTTTATTTTTATTGTGTTTGTGCAGCAGAACTGGTCCACATATATATGTGCATGTCCTTAACTCCTAATCACAGAGTTGCTGATCTACGGCCGGCCAGTTTACGTCACCCTCATCGCTCGGCGCTCAAGTCGCTTTGCAGGAACACGCTTTCTGAAGAGAGGAGCCAACTGTGAGGTGCGTTATTTCTGCTTTTCTGTCCTGTTGACTCTTACAGTACAGACACTCTGTTTGTGTCTGCCATGTGTCTGCATAACGGTATATATTAATGTGCTTCCTGATTTGAGAAAAAAGAGACTTTTAATTTATTTATTAACTTTTTATATTAAGTGTAATTCTTCACTTAGACTTGACCTTTAATTACTTTTCTAATGCCAGTCAGAAGTTCTAATGTTTTAAGAAGTTAACATGTTCCTCTTTTCTGTTTCCAATATTTACTGTTTCTTGCTATTCTACTAATGTAAAAGCAGGAACTCCTACACAACACAAGTCCTTACCTTAGGAATATTGAGATGTCTCATGCATGTGATTCTCCACGTGGCCAGCATGTGCTGAGCAGGGCAGGACTTCCTATTTCCTTTCTTCTTAAATTTCTCCTAGGATCAGGAATTTCTTGTAGAATCTTAGATTTACACTACATTTAAAATGTTGGTACAGATTTTATGCAGAAAGACACTTACATAAATGAAGAGTACAAATGAAAATGTAACTTGTTTACTTCAGGGAACTTGCACAGTATACAAAAAATAAAGAAAAATAAAGAAACAAACAAAAAACCTGTACAGTTTTGGAGCATCAAGTTATGGATAGATGAGGCAAACCTTTGCCAGGCTAGTGTGGAGAGAAGACTTTGGAGAAAGGAGAAAACTGCTCGTGATCTGAAGGATACCACCTCATCTGGAGGTAGTGTCATGGCATAGGAACGAGTTGCCGTGAATGAAACTGGATACCTGTTAGTTCTTCGTGTGATTGCAGTGGGATGGATTCTGAAGTGTATACGACTTTATTATTTGCTGAGATTCCACCAAGTGCTAGTGAACAGGGACCTAAGGCATTCCATTAAAGCAACCCAAGATTTTAGTAAGGCAAAAAAATAAGCTTTCTGCAATAGCCGTGTCAATCACCTGGCCGTACTCCATCAGGTTTACCTGTTTAGATACAAGTACCCTAAAAAAAGCTGAAAATTTTCACTTTAATAGTATCAAATAGTTATTTCTAAATATTTAGTGAATATTTTCTAATTATTAAATAATTTCTATTTAGTGCACTCTGTTGTTGAATTTCCTTTGTTGTATAAACATTTAACATCAAATGTTTTGTTTAAACTTTTGCACAGGCCAGCATTTTTTATATATTCAGCAGATAATTCTTCAGACGTTCTTCATCACTTATTTCTCTCAGAACGTCAACTACACTTTATGTGACCAGGAGTGCTCAAATTCCTTCAAATGACTATGTGCCTGTTGTCTCTTTGACTGAAGGGCGATGTTGCCAATGAGGTGGAAACAGAGCAGATCATTCATGATGCCTCAGTGATGTCATTCACAGCAGGCAGTTACTCCTCCTACGTGCAGGTGCGAGGCTCGGTGCCTCTCTACTGGTCTCAAGACATCTCGACCATGATGCCCAAACCACCAATACGACGTAAGAATATAAACGTTTCATGTTTTTACTTCATGTGTCCCTTTATTTGGTAACATGTCATGTGACTGCATACCCTTTAGGTATGTGGAGAACTGAATCAGAGTTCTGTGATTTTCCTGCTATTACACATCTGCTGAACCAGGTGACTTCCTGCTGAGTTGGTGTGTTGGGGCAGTAAAATCATTAGCTATGCAGGAATCTGGCTCTCTAGTACAGGAGGAGTTCCACACCGACCCTATAGAACAGTGGACACCAGCCCTCTGCTCATCCCAACTCTTACCTAACAACTGGTCCAGTTGGAGATCTAAAAGTGAATTAGCTCACCCTGCTGTGGAAGATGGTGCTTGGAATGAGTGCAGTGCTATTTCTGGTCTCCAGTGTGTATTGCTTGTAACGCTATAGTTTGAATGTTAGTTTGCAGGAATATTTTGCGATGGTACAGGAACTTACTGGGAGTACAGATTCCACTGAATGTTTCAATATAATAATATTAATCTCCTCAGACACGCCTTGTGGCAAAGACATTGGTTCCGCCCTAATGGTTGTGATCGTACTTTCATAAACCAAGCGAAACAAAAAAGGAAGCAGCAATAAAACAAAGCAGATTTATACTTCGCTGCTGTTTTTTTTTTTAGATGCTTTGCATTAATTCTACAGATTTCTACTAAATCTGGAACATGAATCAGAAACCAGACAGAAGTAATCGACTGTCTGTTCGCAACAGAGTGAAAAAGAAATATACACTTTAATGTCAGGATGACACAGGGACAGCTGACTGTGCTGTTCTGAGTTGAGTGGCCTTTTGAGAACAGACAGCAGTGAGGACTCTGACCTGGTGGCTGCGCTGTAAGAGAGGCTGGGGGTTGTAGTGATGGAGGGAAAGAGAGGCCAGTAAGCCGTTTCAGTCATGCTGATGGTTATTTTTGTGTGAAGATCCCGCATTTCATTTGTTTAAATGTAAACCTGCTGGTATTATTTTTCTGTTAAGCGGTCATCTTTTTAGTTTAGAGACGTTTTCTGCATTTGCTATCTGGTTATGCACAGTCTCGTGTGTTGTGTTGAACTTTTGGGATTATGTTTGTTGTTATGATTGCATTTCAGTAGGTATATGTGTTTGATACGCAGCACAGTGGGAAGCAGTGCAGCAGTGCTTTGATTTAGTCAGTGGATTATTTTCAGTTCTGACACAAATTCAGCATTTTGGTTTGTAAATGTAAATTTGTGTGTGTTTTTTTTCAGTGAAGAGATCAAGCGACATGAAAGCAATTTACCTCATGTGTTTCATTTCACATTTCTCCACTGCAGTGACGTCATTTCGGTTTTATACTAATTCCTCTCCATACCTTTCCACCATGCATGTTAAATATACAGTTTAGTCCAGAGATTGTCTCTAAACTGTCATGAAACAAAGTCTCAGATACCAGGCAGTGGATTAGTAGTCTGTTAAGACCTTCTTGTGCAGATGCTTTTTAACTAAACTAACTTTCTTAACCTCCTGAGACCCGGATTTGCTTGGTGTGCAATGTTTATTTCTCCTAGCTGTTTGTGATTAGTAAGACCTAACAAGTATAAAAAACAAACGTTGTGTTTGTACAGAAAGCTGTTTTGGTAAAAACAATGTCCTCATATGAAGCCAAAGGGTCTATGTTTTGAAAAATATCATGGTGAAGACGCAGAAACGTAATGTCCTCATATGAGGACGCAGGGGTCTCAGGAGGTTAAACTGAGCTATTAGACTGTTTGGATGTCTGATTATTATCACCACTGACTCTGTATGTCTCTCTAGAACAGAGCATTGCACACCAAAGCCCTATGATTGACTGTCTTTTTAACAACTCAGCTAGGTAGATTTGTTTGCATTGTACTTCCTCTTTAATGAACAAGCCCAAACACACCCTCAGCACAAAATGCAAATGATCATTTATTTTAGATGATGGAAACATTTGTTTAATTGGAGTAACATGTGTGAACATGTGAATTTGTTTGTTTACTCAAAAGAAATGTTGTTGGGTCATTTTATTTTGTTGCAAACAGTGGAAAAAAGTGTTGTGAGAACTGATGTCCATATTATATATGTGCTTATTATTCTTATTCTTTATCCTTCTCCATCTTCTTTTTGCCACCAAAGCAGAGGTACATTACACATGCATTTACACACTCATGCGCAGCTCGTCCCATAACCTGTTGCTCTAGCTGCTTGCCTCCCAGTCCTTCCTTGCTTCAGGTGACAGCAGAAAGAGACTTATTCTGTATGCTGGAGTTGGATGTGCTGCTTTCCTTTTCTATTTGTGTTTTTCCCAAAGACTGCATAATTCAAAACAGAGTTAGGAAGTCCAAATGGACAGCTCTAGGGTGGAAATGCAATAGGAGAGCCCATTAACGTCAACGGGCTAATATATCAGCTTTGTTTAAAAACAGTGGCAACTGAAAAAAATAGCAATGCAGGGAACCCAAAAGCACATCAAAATTAAAGCAGAGGCTTCTTATATTTTACGTAGAGCTAATATGTTGTTACTTTACACATTTTGTTCAAAAAGGTCTGTTTAATATTTAGTGCAGTTTTGTCAACAGAGACCATTTTTTTGGTTTAATTTTTATTTATTAGGATATTGAAACATTTGTTTTATACCAATTGCAGTGACTAAATTTTCTTAAATATTTTTTAATAATTAATTGCTCTTTAAAATGATGTAATAGCATTATTCTCATCATATGTTGTCATTATATCAGTGGCATAAAATAGTCATAAAATGGCTGTTTCGTTTATCACAGTAAAGAACCGGGTCCAAGCCTCCCTTGAGCAAGCCAGAGGCAACAGTGGCCAGGAAAAACTCTCTTGAGTAAGGAAGAAATCTTGAGAGGAACCAGACTCAAGGGCAGAACCCAACCTCCTCAGGTCGAACCCGGATGAAGGAAAAGACAGAACTAACAGGAAAAGGAGATTAGAACACTATTAGATCCGGTCTGATTAGTCCAGGAGGTAGTAACTGCAAGATGGAGCTGACCCATAGATAGAGTTCATGATCAGAGCCAGAAGCTGGACAGTGTAAGGGCCGTCATGCCGGGTGATGAACTGCAGAAACAGGGCAGGAGACCCACGGTGGAGCTAATGCTCAGGTGCCTCTAGCTGCTCTGGTGGTTCTGATGTGATCGCTCTGGAGAAATGTCATTCCAGTGCTTAATCCAAAAAAAGGAAATAGAGAAAGAAAGTAAGAGAGAAACAGAAAGACAGAGACTGATTAGGAGGACTAAGAGGTAGACATTGTAACCTGTTGTATGAATCGAGTGCATGTAGTCCTGAGAGTCCTGTAGAGGATTCCTCTGCGCTGGTAGCCCATCAGTGTTATCCATCAGCATTGATCCGCTAATAGAGAAGACAGATGATAGGGAGAGAAGTTTGGGTATTTGTTCCATTTATGGAGAAATGTAAAATGTAGTGGTGAACAGATGTTGTCAGCTAAATGCTCGTGCAAACAAGTAAGTTTTGAGTCTAGTTTTAAATGTAGAGAGTGTGTCTGATTCCCGAATGGATAAAGGCAGAAGATTCCAGAATTTTGGGGCTACACAAAAAAAGGCTGGACCACCTGCTGTGGTTCTTCTGAACAGGTACTGTCAGCAGGCTGTTATTTTGTGAGCGGAGGGCATGTGTGGGTTTGTATGAGTGAAGTAGTTCACTGAGATACTGGGGGCCAGACCATTTAGTGATTTATACGTTAAGAGTAGAATCTTGTAGTCCACATGAAATTAACCTGTAGCCAGTGTAATGAGGACATTATTGGGGAATTATGATCGTATTTTTTTTGTTCTAGTAAGGACTCTAGCAGCTGCATTCTGGACTAGCTGGAGCTAATGTAGAGACTTATTTGTGCATCCGGCTAAAAGGGTGTTGCAATAATCTAGCCTAGACGTTATAAAGACCAGCTTTTCCTATGTTACTGACATGTGCATCAAAAGACAAGGTGGTATCAAAGATAACGTCTAGATTTCTCAGAGTGGAGCTAGGAGTAATAGTGTGGCCATCTATATTCAAGACAAATTGGGAGAGTTTAGTTCTCTCTGCATTGGGTCCGAGTAGCAGGACCTCTTTTTGCTTGGATTAAGTTGAAGGAAATTCTTAGCCATCCAGTTTCTGATATGAGTAAAGCATTCTTCTAGTTTATGTAGGTGTAAAGCCTTGTTTGGGTTGGCCGATGTATATAGTTGCGAGTTGTCTGCATAGCAGTGAAAGGTAACATCGAAACTACGGATTATGTTACCAACAGGCTGCATGTAAAGAGAGAAGAGCAGTGGCCCGAGCACTGACCCTGGAGGGACACCATATCTTACAAGAGTATGATTAGAGTGCTTATTGTTGAGACTAATAAACTGATAGTAGTCAGATACAATCTGAACCACAATAAATGCCAAACTGATTTTTTAGTCTATCAAGGAGTATCGTGTGGTCAATGGTATCGAAAGCAGCACTGAGATCTAAAACAACTAGTATAGAGACTTGACCACTATCGAGCGACACCAGGAGATCATTCACTACTCTAGTTAATGCTGTTTCAGTACTGTATGTAGTCCTAAATTGTGCAGCTGTCTGCCAATGCTGTTTCCATTAACAACAAGACTCCAAGATTGTCCACAATCGTGCCTGTTGGGTCAGTCAGGTACAGCAATAAGGCCAATTCTTGCTTAAGTCAGTTGAGCATGAAACTTGAATCATTGAATCACAATGTCAGACCTACACACCAAGTTTCATTCCTTTTGGTAAATTCCTTCTGAGTGCAACCATATCTACAAGATATCTATGAATTTTCATCATTTGACTAAAATCTGAAGCTTCTCCAGTATATGAAAAAACTAGATCATCTGCTCTCTGAGGCTGTCTTGGTAAAAAATAGTGGCAGGCAGGAATTGAGAGTTGGAAACCCAGAGTCATGCATCACTAGTCGGAGCTTTGTTTCTGCTTTTCATCATGGGTAGGGTAGTGGGAGGACGGGCTGGAATTTAGAAACAAGGGGGAGTTATAATTTGCATAATCATGCATATTCATAGATCTTTGCATTCTTAATGAGCATTGTGCATCTATGTCATTTTTAGTAGTTCCTTGGGCATAACATAATATATAAATGTTTAATAGTTTATTATTCAGCATGGGTGAAGTGTTTTAAATGATGACTTTGGGGAACTTTAAGTTAATATGAAGTAAATTTCGGTTGATGATGAATGGTTGGTTAATATTAGTTGTTTCCAGGAGAGCCCAGTGACATAATCAAAACTAAGGCTGTCACTACACTTTGAAAAAAAATAATAGTTACAGTGTGTAAGATTTAGGGAGATCTATTAGCAGAAATAAAATATAGCGTACAACAGTTTTTTTATTAGTGTTTAATCACCTGTAACTATTCATTATTGCATTTTTATTAGCCCTCCATATCTACATACGTGCCCGCCATGTTGCAGCACAGTATGGTACAGTAAGCTGCAGCAGATAAGCGAAACACTGGTCTTAACAGAGTCTTCTGTGTTTTCACGGTAAAGAGGGAGCTTGGATTTAGTGGTGCAGGGTTGGATGATGTGGAAAGAAGAAGAATTTGTGGTTGCTGACTAAGCGATTTGTGTTGGGAGAAGCTGGAGAACCCAGATTGTGACAAACGAAGGATCATGTTTGTTATTTAATACAAGTAAAACAGGGGAGGGGGAATCCTCACCATTAAAGGAGTGAAACCCTGATGTCCACTGTGGGTTCTGCAAGATGCTTGGAAAGGGTGGAATGAGCAAGAAGTATTTGGTTGTTTAAACCCTGAACCTGCAACTAAATCCTCATTAATCCTTTAAATGACACTCAACACTTCTTCTATTCATTTCCTATAATTATAATCTGTTGTAAAAAGCGATATATAACGATTTGACTAGACTAAATGATATGGTATCATGAATCATGCTTACATTGACCTGGCTAACAGGATATAAGAGGGCGGTTTGCTTTCCTAGGCTAGGCAGGTTAAAAGCATGACCCAGCAATTATAAATTCACAGTCTTAAGTGCAAAGTCAGCATTTTTGTCATGTTTATCATGCAAAATAAATAAACAGTTTGGCTTTCTGATTAAGAATGAATGTGTTTCTAATAAACATTTCTTTATTGAAAAGTACAGGACAGCATATTGTAAATCCAGTACCTACACAATTAGCTTATTTACATCTGACTTGAAAAGACACAGTAGTTGTCTATTATTATTATTATTATTATAGTTTTTATTGATTGTACATGTAGATTTCTCTTTGAATAGATACATTTATGTTTTGAACATAAGTGATATTTCCTACTATCCTCTATTCACTGTAGAAATAAGATTACAGTACTTAATGATTTTTGCATACTAACAGGTATACTTGTGGTATTTATTATAAAACAACCATCTATACAAACATGAATGCACTCTGGGAGTTACACAAGGTTGTCACAGAGAGTCTTTCATTGAATGAGAAGATACCCTTGATCCACTTCTCATCTACTACTACAGAGCCACCCTCCCATACATACCTCTGAAGGGGTTTGCAAATGAACACCCGACGTCTTTGGTGGATCAATGAGTTCTAAATTATTCTAAAGGAGAATATCAGTCTGTGAACTGCATCTTAGAAGGTGGGGTACGCAGCAAGACCACGACCGTAAGAACACAAGTGGTTCTACCAGAGAATGTTTAAAGAAATAAAGTTAGTGTTTTGGGCCTGAAAGGTCTTCAGTGCTATAAATGTTGTGGAAGGACCTAAAGCAAATAGTTCATGAAGGAAACCCACCGACATGACAGAGCTGAGGAATGGGCTAAAACGGGCAACCAATGTGCAGCACTAATCAACAATTTCCATAAAGTTTTCATTCCTGTGTAGTATTACAGTAGTTACAGTGTTACAGATAAGACACTGGCTGATTAATGTTAAACCACCTCAGAATGTTTGAACTATTTGATTTAGGGGAACATTTGGAACATTATTTGGTACAATCAAAGTTTAAAGTTTATGTATATATTTAATTTAATTTTCTGTTTAAAGTGTCAGATGATTGACTCTAAACTGGTTTGAAAGTAAAGAGAATTTGATGATCTGTAATGGAATTAAATTGGATGACCTTTAAAATATAGTATATATAAATATATATATATATATATATATATATATATATATATATATATATACAAGATTTATATATTACACAGTCTATAATGCTATATTGTACTACTATATACAAATATATATTAATACATAAATCATTTTTCACGCTCATCTGGTCCCCTTCTTTGTTTCAGTGGACCAGGCTGACCCGTACGCGCATGTTGCAGCACTCCACTTTGATCAGATGCTACAGCGATTTGGCTCTCCAATCATCATCCTCAACTTAGTCAAGGTGCGCAACCTTTAAAATCTATGTACATATTTCAAACTTCGTAGCTGTATACACTTACATCACAAACACACATGGACATCGTTGTGTGTACTCATTAAGCCAATTTATAAAGAATTGGTTACTGATTATTAATTATTTTACTGATGATTTGCATAATATCACATTGATTGTCCACTGATGATGTGTCTGCTGCAGTTACTGTAGAGTGTGATTGAGACAGACCCTGCTGGACAAATACAGGTTTGTTTATGGGTCACACAGATATTGAACCACACACTCACACTTTGGTTTGAAAACCTCAGTCTGAATTTATGAATTTGGCATCTCACGTTGCAGCCCATGTGGTTGAGAGAACAAAGGGATAATCGCTGCTGTCAACAGACACAATCACTCACACGTACTCTCACATACTGGCCATGTGCAGCCTTTGAGCATCCCCTTTGGTCAGACTCCTTTTGCTGCTGACTTTATGATTAAAACGGGGGAGTGGGGGGTGACAAAAAACACAAAGGTCTGTTATGCAAGGCAGCAGATGTGATTCTTCCAGCGTGCACAAGTGTATGTAGGTGTAAGAGAAAATAGCATTTAAAAGTTGTTTTTTTAAGCAGTGTTTTGTTGCAGTAAGAATTTATTTGCTCAGAAAAAACACAGAATAAATTAAATTAACCATAAATGAACCACAATCAGTGGCTATTTTGTACATCGCTGTATTCCATAAACTGTGTGTTTCCAAACCTCTCCTTATGGCACCCCAGTATTATTTGTTGCAGTCAATTAATATCTTGGTGGTCTTATCAGTGCTTTATTATGTCATCACATCAGATGTGTGCTGCTTATAGAATCGAGTAGGTCCATGTGATGGTTGGGGGCATCTTGAAGAAATCTGGAGCTAAAAGTGCTTTTTAAGTAATCTTGTAGTGTGTCTTTATCTTGAACATTTGTCTTGTGATGTATTTGCAAAAACTGTTTCCTTTATTGAAATACTGTTCTTAGACCTGAAGGCAGCATTTCATTTTTACTTTCTTTTACGCAAGGCTAGGTTTAAAGCTGAGTTTATAATCTCACTGTGCAGGTGTAGTATACATTCCCCCTTAACACTGAAACTGGATATGAACCAAACAAATGAGTCCCCTTGTGTGTTTAAGGTGGTAGGACCTACAGATTGCGCTGCATGAGGATGATGGGGCTATAAATCCCTGCAGGGTGTGAGTGACGGGATTGATAGATGGAGAATAGGTGGTATAGTATAGTGAATGTCTCGTTCCATGTATGGAAAATGGCTCCGATGCAGGTGTTAATGATTGGCTGAACGGAGTGACTGCATTTGTGTGTGCCAAAGACCATAGTGTGAGGGAATCGTTCTCGGAATTGTGTCAGGGAGGACCTCCACCAAATCTGGACCAACTGACCAATTTGTTGATGGTAGAGAGTCTGTTAAGTGCTGCATAGAGATGTGACGTTCCATAGATAACTCCATTGTTAAATGTCTGCATGGTAAAGTGGTTCTTCAGATTGATGGAGAATGTGCTGTGTATGGTTCTATATAACCTTTAAATAGCCTCTATATGATCTTTTGAGAAAGGTTCTGAGTAGCGCCATGAAACGGTTCTTTTATTGCTACTCGATACTGTAACAATAACAGAAGCCTTGGTGGTGCTATATAGAACTAATTTCTAAAACACTCTATATAGAACCATATACAATAAGTTCTCTGTAAATTTAAAGAAGCATTGTACCATGCAATCCTAAAGAAACATTAAAGAACCACATTTTTGAGATTGTAAATGACTGTTAACAATGAAGAATGGGAGGTTAAGTGTTCAAATTGTTTTCTGTATCATTTTCAACTTTTGAGGCCTAAAGAAATCTGCACTCTGTTTGAAACTGAGATACATGAGAAAAATGGCAGAAAGAACCACAGACAGGTCAAGAACAATAAATGGTGGCACAAGCAGTAAATTGCTGTTGCTGTTAATTTGAACATTTAAACTAGCTGGTAGCAGAAGCACTCGTCTCCGGTCATGCAATACACCATCCTCTGTTTTATTTTTTTGGTCTGTTGATTGGGTTAAATTAGTAGTATAAAGCAATTTTGTTCAATATGCTGACATGATGTGTTATGTCTGTTTTGATGAGCTGATTTGATTTCTTGCATATGTGGTGTTGATTTGGTTTAATCGGACCCCTCCCCCCACCCCAAAGATGGTTAGCAGGTGATAATGTATGTGTCTACACATGTGTCTTTCACATCGATGTTTTATCCTGTGGATCGCTGGTGATTATCAGGTCCAGCTCTTTAGTACAGCTTGAATACAAGGACAGTGATGGCTACGTGAGGTTATTCTAAGAGTGGTGTAGCAGCCTGACAGAGTGTGCATTAGCCCTGAATGCTAGCTGTGTAAGGACGACTCACGTGGATCTCCACAGGTTGGCTTGTGAGGCTTACAGCTGGAAAGCTGCAAAAAGGTCTTAGGAGGAAAACGTGGCATTTTACAACTGATAGCTTCAAACTGCATCAAGCACAGAGGGAATAAGCTAAAAGGGGCCATCAAATGTGACTCATGGTTTGTGGGTTTACAATAGACCAACTCCTGTTGCTCTGCAGGGCTGTTTTCTTACACTTTATGGCGTATATGAAGTAATATGGAGATCATTTCAGAAGATCAAAACAAAGAAAATGGACGTGCACTCAGGTACTTTGTTAACCATCCAAGATGCCAGCATTCAAATACTTAATTCACTGCTTTGGTATTTCGGTAGGGATTGTAGACATCACTTTTGGTCCTTCAGTAAAGCCGAACTCCGGAGAAACACAGGAATCGTGAGAAAACCTGATAGCTGTCCGCCAAAATTGGAATATCATGAAAAAGCTAATTTATTTCAGTAATTCCATTAAAAAAGTGAAACTTGTATATTACATACATTCATTCCACACAGATTGATATATTTCAAGTGTTTATTTATTTTAATTTTGATGATTATAACTGACAACTAATGAAAACCCCAAATTAGTATCTCAGAAAACTAGAATAGCGTGAACTGGTTTAATATTAAAGACACCTGGTGCCACACACTAATCAGCTAATTAACTCAAAACACCTGCAAAGGCCTTTAAATGGTCTATCAATCTAGTTCTGTAGGCTACACAATCATGGGGAAGACTGCTGACTTGACAGTTGTCCAAAAGATGACCATTGACACCTTGCACAGAGAGGGCAAGACACAAAAGGTCATTGCTAAAAAGGCTGGCTGTTCACAGAGCTCTGTGTCCAAGCACATTAATAGAGAGGTAAAGGGAAGGAAAAGGTGTGGTAGAAAAAAGTGTACAAGCAATAGGGATAACCGCACCCTGGAGAGGAGTGTGGAACCAAACCCATTCAAAAATGTGGGGGGGATTCACAAAGAGTGGACTGCAGCTGGAGTCAGTGCTTCAAGAACCACCACGCATAGGCCTATGCAAGACATGGGTTTCAGCTGTCGCATTCCTTGTGTCAAGCCAGTCTTGAACAAGAGACAGCGTCAGAAGCGTCTCGCCTGGGCTAAAGACAAAAAGGACTGGACTGCTGCTGAGTGGTCCAAAGTTCTGTTCTCTGAGGAAAGTAAATTTTGCATTTCCTTTGGAAATCAAGGTCCCAGAGTCTGGAGGAAGAGAGGAGAGGCACAGAATGCACGTTGCTTGAGGTCCAGTGTAAAGTTTCCACAGTCAGTGATGGTTTGGGGTGCCATGTCATCTGCTGGTGTTGCTCCACTGTGTTTTCTAAGGTCCAAGGTCAACGCAGCCATTTACCAGGACGTTTTAGTGCACTTCATGCTTCCTGCTGCTGACCAATTTTATGGAGATGCAGATTTCATTCTCCAACAGGACTTGGCACCTGCACACAGTGCCAAAGCTACCAGTACCTGGTTTAAAGACCATGGTATCCCTGTTCTTAATTGGCCAGCAGACTCACCTGACCTCCTTTCGCAGAAATAACAGCCTCTAAACGCTTCCTATAGCTTCTAATGAGAGTCTGGATTGTGGCTGAAGGTATTTTAGACCATTCTTCTTTACAAAACATCTCTAGTTCATTCAGGTTTGATGATTTCGGAGAAAAGGCTTCCTCTGCATCACTCTCCCATACAGCATCTCCTTGTGTAAAGTGCGCCTAATAGTTGAACGATGCACAGTGACTCCGTCAGCAGCAAGATCATGTTGTAGGTCTTTGGTGCTGGTTTGTGGGTTGACTCTGACTGTTCTCAACATCCTTCGCTTCTGTTTGGAGGTCAAGGGTCACTGAACTTACCAAACCAAATTTGAGTTCCAATAATTAGTTCTTATTTTGAAATCAATAAAATGACAACAGTGCCCAAATTTATGCACCCGCCTACTTTTGTTTAACCAATTATTGCACACTTTCTGTAAATCATATAAACTTCATTTCACTTCTCAAATATCACTGTGTTTGTCCCCTATATGATATATTTAATGCAATTTCTTTATCCAAACAATCAATGCTTTATAAAGGTAAATCAGGAAAATTAACAACGCTGCCCAAACTTTCGCACCCCACTGTAATATACAAGTTGCGCTTTTTGAATGGAATTACTGAAATAAATACATTTTTTTCATGATATTGTAATTTTATGACCAGCACCTGTATACATGGTTACTTCATATGCAACGGCAAATACACTTGTCCTTAAAGTAATAGCTGCTCCAAGAGGTAAGTGTGGGATTGCAGGGCTATTGGGAAGGAAGATAAAGGTTACCAGAAACAATAAATGATAATAAATTTACACGGATATAGACAATATTTATTGAGCTACACATACAGAAGTAGTGTTTGTCAGTATGGCGTTGGGCCACCATGTTTGCTAACCCAACATTCCAGAAGTCTTGGTATGGAGTTGTAAAGGTTCCTAATAGTGTCCTGTGATAATCCATCACATGCAGCTTGAAATTCTCACACAGTTTCTGCAGATGGTGTGGTTTGAGTACTGGGGGTTAAGTTTGTCCAATAGCATCCCACACGTATTCACTCGAGGATAGGTTTGGTGATTTGGTGGTCCTTGCTTAAGTTACATGTGCGGCTGAGTGCGACACTTGAATCATTCTCATGTTACCCACACGCCAAGTTACATTGCTGTTGGTGGCATCTTTCTAGGTACAACTATTTTTTTTATTATAGCTTATAAATATTTAATTTTGCTAAATAAACATTAAATCTGAAACTACTAACATGCATGTATTAATGAGATTCTGCTTGTATAGCTTCCAGTGACACAGAATATGGTGCAGTGCATCTAGAATGTGTATTGTTTTAAAAGGCATAGTTGTAAAAGTTCTATACTGAATTGTATACCAGCATATGCCATCAAAAATCTATATATTAATTTAGTTTTTGGTTGTCTTTTAATTTAGGGAAAAATTCTTAAAGATCAATTGGAAAAACATGCTACTAAAACAGAAACATGCAGAATTGGTGGCTTCCTCAGTTGGTTAGTGATTTTAGAAACAGTGACACTCTCAGATTAAGTTGTGCCCGTCTGTAAGCAAGACATTATAGCTGCAATTGAACTGAACTGTGATGTCATTAATTAAAATGAAATGAATTTCCATCCAGGATTACTAGGTAGATGCTGTTTCCACTAATGATATTTGATATTTTTAATGCTTGAATTTAAGCAGAAGCGAGAGAAGAGGAAGCATGAGAAGATCCTGAGTGAAGAGCTCTATCCAGCAATCATCAACCTTAATCAGTTTCTGCCTCCTGAGCACTGCATTGACTACATCGCCTGGGATATGGCTAGATACACAAAGAGGTATGTGTAATGACTGTATGTGGATCCCATAAACATGCATCCAGAGTGAGATCTGAGAGAGTCTGATCTTTAGACTTTTCCAAGCTGATTTGTGTTTCTTTCAAGTTCATGTTGGAAAAACTAGGCTGGACTAGGCTAGGCTAGGCTTGCCACAGCACAGTGGATTCCATGCTGGCCTCTTGATATTGGGTGGACCTCATGAGTGAGTCATATGTAATAACTGTATAGTGTTTGCTTTTAAAAGTATGTTGGAGGTTCTATGAGACAGGTAGTTTACTCTAGGAGAGCTGGACAAGGCTGTAGAAGGTCCTTAACCCCTCAGCAGGACCGGTATCTGCTCTTTTGTGCATGGAGTACTGCCAGAGCCCTACAAAACTCCACCAGGCCCCTGCTGTGAATGTGTCTGACCAAACAATCAGAGACAGGCTTTATGAGGGTGGCCTGCGGGCCCGATGTCCTGTAGTGGGCCCTGTGCTCACTGGCGGGCACCGCAGAGCTCGATTGGCATTTGCCACAGAACACCAAAATTGGCAAATCTGCCACTGGCGCCCTGTACTTTTCACAGATGAGAGCACGTTTCACTTGTGAAGCACATGTGACAGACGTGACAGGGTCAGGAGACGCCATGGAGAACGCTATTCTGCCTGCACCATCATTCGGCATAACCGGTTTGGTCAGTGATGGTATGGCAAGGCTCATCCCTGGAAGGACATCAGACCTCTGCAGGCTAGACAACAGCACCCTGACTTGTATTGGGTATCAGGATGAAATCCTTGGACCCATTGTCAGACCCTACGCTGGTGCAGTATATATATTATTTTTCTTTTTGGATAAAAAAAGAATTTGGATTGTAGTATATAGGTTAAGTATAGGTTATAGGAGTTAATCGTAGTCTCACTAATGTAACTGCTTTTACTTGTCACTGAACTGTACAAGGGAAAACCCAGTAGTATTTTATTTAGAAAGAAATTTCTACTCGCAATAGAAGCATCATTTAAAAGGCGTGCCCCTTTGCCTGCCCTTGAACACAACCAGTTTCATTGATTAAATAAATGAATGACTAAGATTGCTTAAAAATCTGAAACCTAGCCAGAGAATAAAACAGTTTGGAAACAGCGGCCTTGAGATAATAAAATCCTTATAAATAATAAATAAAGCTTACAGAGCTATTTGTGAATGAAATCATCTGGCCTGTAAGGTAAGTTTGAGGCTTTTTTTTATTCAGCAATAGAATGTGAATTCAACAGTTTCATATTAGCATGTTTAGAGTTTGTAGTTCACTGCATTTACATAATTTCTCGCTTTGACACAGCACTGACTTACACACTGAATCAGCTGATAAAGGGTAGCACATGCATGCAAATGAATTACAAGAAAAGCCACAGATAAGCAATATAGCAATTCTGTAATATGAGTTACAGCTCACATCGATTCGCTGTTGTAGTAGACAATATGACAGAAATAAACATCATATATATTTTAATGTCAGTGTTGCGTGTAATAAGGGTATGTAAGACCAAAGTACAAAAATATGTACAACACTTGTGTACTTGAGTTAACAGTCTGAAGTGGTGTATTCAAATACTTAATCACTGCTTGGTATTTGTTTCATTGCATATACTTCTCATTTTGGATTTACAGTACATAACAGCTGCTATTAAACATCTGGAGCTTCTAACAGACATTCGGGTGGTAGTTTAAAAGTTCTTCAGTAAAGACCAGCTCTAAAAAAACCAAAAAAACAGAGAGGTGAGGTTAGCAGTTAGTTGTCTGCCAAACTGTTTAATATAGACCTGGTTTTATTATATGCATACATCATACACATCATACATATACACATGTATGTATCTATAACAGCAAAAAATACTTCATAAACATGAAGTCTGAAACTATTCATATGTATGTATAGATGCTGGTATTTCTTCATTTTTAGTGATGCGCAAACACACAAGTGACATAAGTGGACAGTATGGGCAAAGATTTCATCATCACAGTGTAATTAAAATTATTGACTGTAAAAATAAATTTAGGATGCTTTAGTAAACCTTTAGATTAACAGTGTTGTAATATTCCGGATTTCCTTTCACTCTATTTAACAACTGAAGTAAATGTTATATATTGTATTGAGTGAAATAGTAAAACATGAACATAAGACATGAACATATAAATATATAAAGGTAAGCGTATGTAAAGCCCACAGTGGGTTCTCCGAGCCTGGCAAAAGCTGTATATTGTTTTATGTCCAAAAGTCATTTGTCTTATATGTGCGTCTCTTAATTCCACTGCAAACCAAACCAGATCAAAAACCAGCTGTTGTTATTACTGGAGGTCAACACGTCTTGTGGACTCTGAATGGGAGATAACATACTAACATGTCGTTGCCTCAACTTATGTTATTATCCTCACCTTTTTGAGCTCCTAATCATCTAGTAAGAACCATTTCAGCCAGTGTAATGGATAAACCTGTACATCATCCAGTGCTGATCTGTTAGAAACATCAGTAATACAAATAACCAGATTCTTATTCAGTCAGTAACTATAATGTGATTACAAGAGTTTAGACTTTAATCAGTTGTGGTGTCATGTTAATGTAACTCGTTGTGATGTACTGCGAAACCCCCAACACTGTCTGTAATATGCCCTATCCCCCCAACACTGTCAGTAATATGCACTATCCCCCAACACTTTCAGTAATATGCACTATCCCCCAACACTGTCAGTAATATGCACTATCCCCCAACACTGTCAGTAATATGCACTATCCCCCAACACTGTCAGTAATATGCGCTATCCCCAACACTGTCAGTAATATGCGCTATCCCCCAACACTGTCTGTAATATGCACTATCCCCAACATAGTCGGTAATGTGCATCTCTCTATCTTTCATCCATGCGCTAAGCTCTGTAATATGCACTATCCCCAACACTGTCGGTAATGTGCATCTCCCTATCTTTATCCAGTAAGCTCTGTAACGTGTTGGACCGGTTAGGAATGATTGCTGAGAATGTGGTGAAGCGGACAGGATTCTACATCAACCGATCCGACTTCCACTGTCACGCGTTACGACCAGATGAGAGGTATGCACATGCTGTTTTTCTATAGTATGTAGTTTTGTGTTGTTGGGGAGGTTGTTATTGAATTGTGGATGATGTAAAGTAACAAAAAGAACTGTGCTTGTTTGTTTACCTTTGATAGTGTGTTTTTTTTTCTTCTCACTGTGGCAGCTGGACGCAAGGCCTTCCTTCTTAAAGCATAAAGTGTGCCGCAGCACCAAGGCCACAATAAGCTTTGAAGGAAATGAATGAAAGAGAATGGCAAATAAGAGGGCTTGGTTTTCCCCTAACATGAAATGATCCTTCCCAGCACAAGGATGCAAGGAAGGCAGTCTGAATGAGACTGGTTCGTTTAGTTGTGTAATGTGTGGAAAAATACCATTTAAGGGACAGTAATTTATTAAACATGTGTTATGATATTTGAAGACAATATGCATCATGATATTTAGAGTTTTGTGAATGTGATGTTGATATGGACATAATCAACCTACAAAATTGTAGTGCAGAATTTAAAGAAGGCTATTACATTTTTTAAATTTGAAAAAATAAATATTTTTTACAAAGAAACAGAACTTAAAAGCAATTAGTAAAACCAAATGAATAAATAAGAAGGCGGTCAGCTGTTTTGCAGTTTAGTAGTGCCTATTGTAGCACAGTTTGTCATGATAATATAACATATTGTCATGTTGCCGACCTTTATTGCATTATTTGAGAAACTGATCAAAGGGCACGTCCAGAAGCAGCCTACACCTTACATTTATATTCCCTTTGATAGCAGGTGAGTTAATGAGTGCACAGATGAAATGGGGCAGAGACAGACAGATTAAAATCAAAAGTTCAAGAAAAAGTGCTGAATTAGTTCTTGAATGAATTAGCATAGCACAATGCTGAAGCTAAAGACATTCTACTCTGTGTATGCAGATGGGGTGATTTAGGAGGACTGGTGACTTCTCATGGGAGACTGCAGGTAAGCTCTGCTCGTGGTACAATACCGAATCATGGAGACTTTTAACTGTTTACATTTACTCAGTTACATTTTGTTTGCAGTTTAACTAATCTAATATTATCTAATCTAATATGAAGCTAATCTAACAGTAGATGCTGGGTGTAGTAAGAAGTTCAGTTCATGTTTTGCTAGGCTATTTGCACTTGAATCATTATTTAGAAACAGCAGAAACAGACCTTTTACTTTTCTGTGGGTTAGAGAAGCTCTGACCACCTTTATAAGTCATAACCAGAGTGACCTAAAACTTCAGCAGATGGAAAAGATGAAACAAAGAAGCATAGTCATTTCTCCTGTTATCTCTTACAGACTGGTGTTTTGAGGACTAACTGTGTGGACTGTCTGGATCGAACAAACACTGCCCAGTTCATGGTGGGCAAATGTGCCCTGGCCTATCAGCTTTATGCTCTCGGGATGATTGATAAGCCAAAACTGCAGTTTGACACAGACAGCGTCAGGTACAGTACACAGTCATGTTGTTTGTGTGCTGATTTGCAACAAGTAGAAAAAACAGACCACAGAACTTGCACAGAACGAGTAGCCATGCTTGTTGTCCCAGCCAGGTCAAAACCTTTTTCACACCATGGGATTTGGACTGCGGCAAGTCCCGATATTTAGCCTGCCTGATATCTTTTGAATGTCTGTGAAGCACTGATGAGTCTCCTGCATAGTGTCTTTGTTTGCTGAAAGCAATAGAGTGTTAATTTGCTTCTAAAGTTGTGTTTTTCTTGATCAAAAATTGAAAAAGTGTAGCTTAAACTGGCATTATACTTATTGCCTATGCATAGAATGTATGTGTTGATATCAGATACACATCAGTGTGCAAAATCCATTTAATAATTTTAGCCAATAAGAATAAGTAGTTCATTAAAAGCATAAAACATATATTTAAACATACATTTAATAGAAAAGAAGAATGCTTTGTATTACAAAAGTGGTAATAAGCTACAGTGAGAACTGATTCCTAATTTATTTACTAAATGCAGTATAAAACATCTAAATACAGTTAGGTGCCTGGTTTACCGTATCTACACTATTTGTTGTTTAATATATAAGACATCAGAAATGATCAGTATTGTTGTTAGTGTATATAATAAGGAAGGTCTGGACACTGCCAGGTGGTACACTGCTCTGGTAACCTGACTTGTTTTCTCCCTCATAATGTTTGCAGGCTGTTTGAAGAGCTGTATGAGGATCACGGGGACACACTGTCTCTGCAGTACGGAGGATCTCAGCTGGTTCATAGAGTCAAAACGTACCGCAAGATTGCCCCATGGACACAACACTCCAAAGATATCATGCAGACGCTTTCTCGTTACTACAGCAATGCCTTCTCAGGTACCATACAGGACCTCACACTTACTTCCTGTCTGTTTGCTTCCAACTGCTCACTTTTAATCTTTGAGCTTAAAAGTGTTATTTTAATATGAAGCCATCTAAAGGTTAGTCATGCATTATCAGCAATTATATAAGATACAGTAAACCTTTGAATGGTTCTCAGAAAAACGACCACGTCCTGTGTGTGATTTAGAAGCTTTGCAGCATATAAATAAGGAGGTCATCCATGTGGTGCTTCTTTCCCCTTTCATCACATCAATACATCACATCAAATCACCAATACATCAAAACATGTTAGTGGACCAAATGAGGGTTATAGAGTTGTAGGGATAGAGTAATCATTTTGCATTCTCATTTTCATCTCTATTAACTGTCGATGTTGGAGTGTGTTTGACCTGAGAGAAATACATACTGTAAAGACAGCAAGACACTGTTATTATATCTGTCCACCACAGTATATTAAAGAATATTTATTTCAAAATTGAGGTAAACACTGGGGTAAAGGCATAGGTTATATATTCAGCATCATCAGTAAAGGAGGACCAGCAGAAACTAGTAGATGTCTGTGGATTCTCAATGATTTGCAACACAATGTTATAAACCAATTTTAATTTGCAATTATGATAATGTGTCCAATTACTTTTTGTCCTTTCAAATTAAAGCTGAAAGTGCACTTTGAATTTTCCAGTTCTGTGTGCCATGGTAGACTGCTAAAATAACTTTAATAATAAGATAATAACAAATCTAGCTATATTAACTTTGTTAGTATCAACATATTTATAAATCTAGCTGTGTTTGCATGGACATGGTGCTGTTATTCCATTTTGTTGCTTACACTGTGTCCATGGCTTTGAAAGGCTTTAAATGACACTGCCCTAAATCTGTGATAAATCTATGTAGTGTCATAACTTCACATCCAGTATGTAGATATCTGCATGAGTGGAGAGTGAAACTGAATTTTCAGCAATGGCTAAATGACAGGTTATAACTGTGCCCCATTTTATTGGACTTCCTAAATCATTAATGTTTAATATTCTGCCTAATGTGATTGGCCCTCTAAATGCGGCCTCCTGTGATTATTGTGCACCCTTCTAGTTCCCATGGCAACACACCAATGTCTGTCGTCCATGGTAACCCATTGGACAACCCTCTAAAACTCCATATTAAAAGTAGCTCTGCCCTCGAGCCCAATTGAGAAAGCAATAACGGTCTTCACTGTACGGCTTCCAAAGATCCAAAGTCATATCTGTCTTCTGGTGCTTTTCTATTGAGATTTGAATCTCTTTTCCTATAATTTCATACCTCACATTTGGAAGGAAAAACAGCTGCAAATATTTGTTTCTAGCAATAATTAGTAGACAGGATGTTCAACCCCCCACTCCCCTCTTACTGAATCAGGAGATGATGATGGCAGAAGAATATGAGGGAAATGTGGGAATTGTCTCACGGGCAGAGATGAGATGAGTGTAATTATTGCAATTTCCCTCCAAGTCCCAACAAGTGACCTTTATAATATTATTCCTGTGTGTAAAATTTGGATACTAAAAAGACTGCTTGTGCGTAAGAGAATATACCCTGACAGGCAATCTGAAAGTGCTCATGGAGGTGCGAGTATGAATATGAAGGTAGATAATAAAGTCTTAAGTGTAATTTATCTTATTAGTTCTTTTTTCTTGAATTCATAAAGAGTTTTCCTTCTTAGGGATTGAATTGTCCTTTGCTCAGAATTAGAGTTAAATATCCCTGATTCCACACTACTTTTCCAATCTAGCAGTTAGCTTGATTAGATGTTGTTGTATGAAGCATCATGATTGGAAACAAACAGAAGGGCACAGTGTTGTGTTAACAGTAATAATATATATATGGCCTGGCTACAATGAACATTACAGTTGATCCCGATTGTATTCAGTGGGTTGGGCCAGGGCTCTATGCAGGCCACTGGAGTTTCTATGCACTAAACTCATTAAATTATTGAGGTCGCTGTGCAACAGGTCTTTATATGCTGTAGCGCTAACGTTACCCTTCACTTGAACTAAAGCTGCTAATCCTCCACATTGTACAGCTTGGCTGGGCTTGATGGGTTCTGGTACTAGCTACTTCGTAAAAATATATCATCCCATGTAATGTCAGAGTGTAACAGCATGATGGAGGCTGATGGTACCAGGACAGAGGCCAAGAAAGTTTGGGAATATTCCAGGAGATTCTGGTTGCTCAGGCAACACTTTTTTTTTACAATTTTTTTATGAGAAACAGGCATTTTTGTGTAGCCTGATGTCGCATGTAGTGCAGCCAGAAGTTAAGCTGTATGTGTTTTAACATTGAGTACATTACATGATCTCAGTTAGGGCTTTACACTCTGTTTCTCCTAATGGTTATGTATTGTATGGTGGATACATGCTTTTCCCCATCATGAACTGAATATACAAGAAGGACAAACTGAAGACAGTAAATGACAGCAGAGGTGATTTGATCTTTCCAGACTACTTGACTTGTCTTCTGTCACTGTAACCTGGACATGTTCTTCTTCTTCACCCATAATCCTTTTTCTAGCAGTGCGTGTCTGCTTATTCAGCCTTTTCCCTTCCATCTCAATTGGCTTCTCTCCTCTCTTTGTGAATTAATTTTCTCTTCTGGCCCATTCAGACTCACTCATGCTCATTCAGACAGGGTTAATTTATGTCTATGTACGGTTTCCATAACCCAAAACCCTTGAAGGGCTCTCTAGCTATCTAAATATAGGTGCATTAGGAGATATAGTTGTTGAAATGAGTAAGTGCTTATAATGGTTGAGAAGCCAGAAACATTAAGAAACTAAAAAAAATCTGAAATGTCTTCTCAGAATGCTTAATAGGCTGCTGCTGTCTTGTAGGAGCTGTGATTTTGGCCTGGTTTAGCCCTTTTATTCTCCTTTGTGATCATATGATAAAGTGGATTTCGTGCAAATGATGGCACCAAGTGACATGACTGAAATAAAAATAGGATTAAGAGTGGTAGATCTTTGATGTTAAACCAATACCACTGTGCTAGGTGGAACACATTTGATGCCATTTTTTTGAATAGAAACAATTCTTCCTCTGCTTACAAAACACTGATCTTTCTTGTATTCTGAGATAAATCAGTGTATGCTATGCCTATTAGCTGTGGCTATTGATGTTTAATCTGTATTAAATTACTTACAGTGGTTTCATCAACACTTTCAGGTCTTTTGCTACTCCTATAGCATTCATTGGTTATTCTGTATTCAGTATTATATATAATTATATATCTCATGTTTTTATATTGCTGTTCGGCTTGTTTTGCCACCTGGTGTCGACCTGAGGAGGATAGGTTCCCCGTTAAAGTCTTGGTTCCTCTCAAGGGGTCTTCCGTGTAATCCAAAATTGTTTTCCTTGCCCTTGTTCCTCTTGGTTTGCTCATAGAGGACTGGACCCGAATTTTCTGTAAAGCTGTTTTGTAACAACTTGTGTTGTTAAAGGTGCTATATATGTTTTTACTCACATGTGGACATTTTCAGGAGGAATACCAGTCATACATAATAAGATTTAAAATCAAAATCTAATCTATTTTTCACCTTATTTTCTCTCAGAATGGACTTCTCTCCATTGTTATCTATTAGCACCATATGATCACTATATTTCTTGCTGCAAATTACAGCAAATTTTTGATGTCACAAGCTGCTTCTTGTGTTATATTGTGAGTGAGTTTAACTTTAACAATATTAATTTGGTCAGCAGATTTGATTAGCGTTTACACTGAGGTTAATCTGATAATAGGAAGTAGATCCGGTTTTGTGAAATGGAAATGGAAAAACCAAAGCTCCCCACCACAAGTTATATGAAGTGATAGTTTACACTTCATTGACAATATGGCAATCTGATCTGGAGTTTGGTCGCTGCCATGAGAATGCTACCTTTTAGAATAGTAATGTCCGGGGTAATTTCTCGAGCTGTTTTTCAGGATTTGGGCCCCTTGTGGGGTAATATGAAAGCTGCAGCATACAAAGACATTTAATTGACTGTTATATACACACGTGGACAAAATTGTTGGTACCCATCAGTTAATGAATGAAAAACCCACAATGGTAACAGAAATAACTTTAATCTGACAAAAGTAATAATAAATAAATATTCTATGAAAATGAACCTTTCCAGACAGCATGTTTCAGCTCCCTCCAAAGATGCTCAACAGGATTTAGGTCAGGGCTCATAAAAGGCCACTTCAGAATAGTCCAGTGTTTTCCTCTCAGCAATTCTTGGGTGCTTTTAGATGTGTGTTTTGGGTCATTATCCTGTTACAAGACCCACAACCTGCAACTGAGACCAAGCTTTCTGACACTGGGCAGCACATTTCTCTCTAGAATTCCTTGATAGTCTTGAGATTTCATTGTACTCTGCACAGATTCAAGACACCCTGTGCCAGCCCCAGAACATAACAGAGCCTCCTCCATGTTTCACAGAAGGGACAGTGTTCTTTTCTTGATGTGCTTCATTTTTCCGTCTGTGAACATAGTTGAGAACAAGTTGATGTGTCTTGCCAAAAAGTTCAATTTTTGTCTCATCTGTCCATAGGACATTCTCCCAGAAGCGTTGTGGCTTGTCAACATGTAGTTTGGCAAATTCCAGTCTGTTTTTATGTTTTGTTTTTAACAATGGTGTCCTCCTTGGTCGTCTCCCATTAAGTCCCCTTTGGCTCAAACATTGACGGATGGTGCGATCTGACACTGATGTTCCTTGAGCTTGAACTTCACCTTTAATCTCTTTAGAAGTTTTTCTTGGCTCTTTTGTTACCATTCGTATTATCCGTCTCTTTGATTTGTCATCAACTTTACTCCTGTGTTCACGTCCAGGGAGGTTGGCTACAGTCCCATGGATCTTAAATTTCTGAATAATATATGCAACTGTAGTCACAGGAACATCAAGCTGCTTGGAGATGGTCTTATAACCTTCACCTTTAACATGCTTGTCTATAATTGTCTTTCTAATGTCCTGAGACAGCTCTTTCCTTTGCTTCCTCTGGTCCATGTTGAGTGTGGTACACACCTTGTCACCAAACAGCACAGTGACTACCTGTAGCCCTATATATAGGCCCACTGACTGATTACAAGATTGTAGACACCTGTGATGCTAATTAGTGAACACACCTTGATTTAACTTATCCCTTTGGTCACATTTCTCAGGGATACCATCATTTCTGTCCAGGCCTGTTGCATGAGTTAAAATTTTTTTAATAATTCTGTTGAAGCATGGTTGAACAGCAATATCTGACTTTCATTTGTTCATTTTTATCGAATTTTTATTTATTATTACTTTTGTCAGATTTAAGTTATTATTGTTACCATTGTGGGTTTTTCTTTCAATAACCGAGGGGTACCAACGATTTTGTCCACGTGTGTCCTTTCAGCTTTGTGCTAGCATGACAGTGCCCCTGTGTGTATGTTTGTTTGTTCTGGTTTTGGCTGTGTGGGTGCACATGCGTTAGCAGGCTTAACGTTAGTATGAATCTCAGCTTTCTTGAATTAATAAGATGCCAGTCTTGCCTGTAGGGATTGCGGGGTGAGACAGAAAGAGGGAGAGAACAATGTGCTCACAGACCCCCTCGTTTAACTCCTAATTATAGGCTGCAGCAGTTAGCACTGCACGTGGCTCTACAGAAATGAGAGAGGGAGAGAGAGCTGTAGAAACCGTTTTAATGATAAACTGTCATCCATATTTACTGTGATGGTTCCAGACACGTGCTGTTACTCCACCGCCCCCCAAAGTCCAGTAGCTGCTCTGGTCTTCTGCAGTCTGCAGTTATCTCCTTCTGTGTATTTGTTGTTTTCCTTTAAGTTTCCCAGTGGCTTGTATTACTGCTTTATGTTTATACAGCCTTATTAACGTTTACTGCACCTGCTTTCTCTTCCTGTGTCTGTCTGACTCATCATATGATTTTTTTTTTTTTGTCTTTAACTCATCATAATAGTTGTTTCCCACCTTTCTCTGGTCTGAATGGAAGGCTTCTTTGAATCGTTGAATGCATACAGTGGAGTGGGAGTCTGCGTGATGATCTGTTTTGTGAGACATAGGCTTTATTATTTTACCTTCTTAGCTCCCCTGTTTTTATCAGTTAGTCCAAAACTTTCTAGAAACATTCTCTGTTTCCATGAAACCTAAATTGCATGGCCCTAAGAATGTGGACACCCAAGAAATAGTACATCTGCATGTTCATCTAACATCTAATTCCAGAACCTTATATGGAACCGCTTATATGGAGTTGGTCCTCTTTTTGTTGTTTTAATAACTTCCATTTTTATAAAAAGGCTGGAATGACATGACATTCACTTCCGTTCAGCTAGTGAGATTGGGCACTGGAAAATTAAGGCTTGTTGGGACATTCCAAAGATGTATCTGGGTTGAAGGTCAAAGTTCTATAGGTCTGTTGAGAATTTTGAGCTCTGCATATCCTTTCTATATGGGTCTTACATACATTATGATTTCATCTGGAACTAAGAGGTCAAGTCCAAACCATGAAAAGCAACCCCAGACCACTAAACCACTTTCACCAGAGTTTACATTTGGCATTATGCATCCTATTAGGAAACGTTTCTCCTGGCCATCACAAAAGCCAGATTCGTCTATTAGACCTTATCACTCCAGAGAACATATTTCTACTGATGCAGAGTCCAGTGGCCGTGTTCCTTTACACTGCTCCAGCTTGACACTTTACGTGGAGATTGCACTGTTCTCTTCAATAACAGCACATACAGTTGGACGTGCTATTTCCATCTTATGTCACTCACTTTCTCTCTGTCCCTCTCTCTCTTTATCAGATGCAGACAGGCAGGATGCCATAAACCTCTTCCTACAGGTGTATCAGCCTTGTGAGTCTAAGCCCCATCTTTGGGAACTGCCCACTGACTTCTATCTCCACCAGAGCAACACCATGGCCCTACCACAAGACAGACGCAGGTGTGCATGTGTGCATGTGTACAGGCAAGAACAGACATAGTGAGATATTAGCCTAAGCTGAATGTTAACAGCTGCGTGTAGAGCAGGAGAGGGCGATCTGAGTACCCAGTTTTGAGGTACTAAAAGAACAGCTTGGGTATAAAATCAGTAGATCATTGGATTTAAATGTTCTTTTTCTTTCACTGCACCTGTGTCCCATTTCACACCAGCCATTTCTGCACTGCTGCACACATTTGCAATAGGAAAAAAACTGTCCTTTCTAAGATTCTTTATGTGTCACTCCTGTTACTTGATTTTTGGTTTTATTTATTTTCCTAACCAATTTCTTGGGATATTCATGGTGACCCACAGTGAACGGCGGGCCCTGGCTATACGTCTTGACCCACTTTCACTTTTCAAGGCTGGACCATACTCAGCTGCTTATGCCACTTTGTTTGGGAACCTTGCATAATGGAGGCTCCAAATTATTCTGTGGCCTAAGAGTCAGATTCATAAAGGCCCAAATTGATGGGTCAGCTATTATCAAGAAAAACAGAACAGATGGAATCTAACCTATTTTTCTTGGCGCAAACCATGCTCTGGTAGACACACGGCAAAATGATTACTCTGAATTCAGGGCAAGCTCAACTTATTGAATAAAATGTTGCCTTTTTTCTTTTTTTCCTCAGATGAAATTATCAGTGCCTATGAAAGGAATTGTAATGGCATATATGGGTTGTTGGTCATAAGGCTGTTGAAAATGCATCTGTAGAGAAAACTCATTATTGTACTAATATCCCTGCTGTAAATTGGGTAAATGTTATATTGGGTCTTTGTTTCATCTGCACAGTTACACATATTGGTGGTCGGAGGGTGTACTGTCCTACCTGCCGGTTCCTTATGATGAAGGTATTTATCTTTCTTCATTTTGTCCGTTATTCAAATGTGTTTTGGGGCATTTACTAGTGTTTTGGGTTTGAAAAACCCCAGCGGGAAAAATGGCAGCAGTGGTGAAAAAAAAAGATTGCAATTATTATCTTGTCAGTCTTGTAATTTTTGTTAGCTATTCAGTTAAAGTAGAGTTCCATCTTTTTATTTCAGGATGTAAAATAGTTAAGTTAAACCTAAACTTACAAAGTCACTCCATACCTCATGTCTTTATCAAAGAGGTAATAGGAACCAAAATGCAAATAATCCATTTTATTTACAGCCCACAACGACCAGTGAAGCTACACGACTGGTTATACATGTTCCTAAAGGATATATATGAGTAAATCTAAAAAAAAAAAAAAAGATTTTCTTCCGGCATGTTTGGTAATAAATCGCTCTACATCTCTAAAATTTATTGAAAAATATTTTAGACCAAAACATTTAAGTTCAGAACTATGTCTTGAATTTTCATGAAGGAGCGTTTAGTGATTCCAATTACCACAGCCATAAACAAATATGACTTGGTCATTTTCTCTGTAGTCCATATAAGAAAAGGTGCATTTTCACTTTTTTATAGAGGAACTGTTTTGGTTTTTAAAATGATCACACACAATTATCAGAACTTTTTGGATTCACTATTTTTGTGATGTCATGGAAACAAAATTGTTAACGTATATATACCCATTACAGTCCCACCCCTGTAGACTGAACCTGTGAGGAGTGTTTCAGCACAGACTGCTTTTTGAAAGATAGCACAGGCCAGTCCTAATATATAGTCAATAATATAGGTCATTTACATTTATCAGTATCTGCAACTGTTTAACTCTGAAGGCCCCTGGACTCCATATCCACTGCATCATGTTACATAGTCTCTTTTTTGATGGCACTGATTTTAATGAGACTGTGCAGTGACTAACCTGTCCTGGGATTGTACTTAACTCTGTTAAATACAAGACCATGGAAGGCCATGGTAGATGATGAGGGTTGAGTTTTTTTTTTATCATGTTTTTGGTACCTAAACCCACATGAATAAATGGACGCTAAAATGTAGGACAGGGTCCCCGTAGACTGCTAATCAACTTTGTAAGCTAACGTTAGCCTGGGGCATGACTAAATATTAACCCAGTGTTCTCCTAATGGGTTCATGCATAAATAATTAAATGCATAGTGAAATGGTTCTTCAGATCCTACCACTCCAGAGAGTTAAGATCCAACACACCTGACTGTAATGTTCAGATATCACTGGAGGCCGTTATTACCCGGTAAGATGTATGTTTGATAAAGGTTTGGAACTATACTCTGCAAGGTGATTGGTCTCCAGAACCAGGGTTGAGCACTTGTAGTCTAATATGTTCATGTGTAGAGAGTTTATTCTGCTTGATTAACATAATTATGTATTCTCTTATTCTTCCAGTCCTGTGTGAGAAAAACAGGAAGAAGGTGATGATAAAACGAGTCAACCGGTATGATGAGAGCACAGACATGTACACTGAATTCTTCAAGCCCTACGAGCTTACCTCATTCGATGACACTTTCTGTATCGCCATGACCAACTCTGCTAGGTCAGTTCCACCTTGGTCCCTTAATCTCCCATGCTTGGTCTTTTAGCTATTGTATGCTGGCTTTCCTTTTTCCTATTATTCAAACGTGTGAAAGAATTCAGCAGGTCACGCAGCCTGTCTGTCTTTTGAAGTAAACTTGAAGTGATGTTCCGAAACAATAAACATTTTAAATTTCAGATAAATGATTATGAACCTTCATTTACTTTATTAGAGATCGAGTTCTGTTCATGTTTCATCTCAGTCAGCACATTTTACTTTCTTCCCTCTGTTCCCTTTCTCCTTCACCTTTGTCTGTTTGCCCTCCGTTCCTGTCCTTGTTAACACTGAGATCAGCTGGTACAGTTTTTATAGGCCTCCTTTGTAACCTTGCACCTGTCTGAAAAACACCATAACTAACTCCAAGACTTGTTATTAGTTGATTGTTCTAATTTTTGTTAGTCTTGTAAGTTTTTTGTATGACATTGTTTCAGCATTTGTGAGCCTAAGGTATGATTTAAGATTGTAATTAATTGATTATCTTTATTTTAGAGAGTTCATGCCTAAGAGTGTTGGATTGGATCCCAGCCCTTTCACAGTGCGCAAACCAGAGGAGACTGGAAAGTCAGTTTTGGGGTGAGCCAGGACTGTACTACAATATTATAACTACTACATGTTAGTTTAGGGTTTCTGTGTTTGGGATTAAAAATGGAGGCAATGTGAGGAAAATGGAAGATGTTTCACTGGTTTAGTGGATCTTCACATCAGGGTCTTGAAAAGCAGTGTCTTAATAATACTGGGTCACCAATACCAGATACAGTTTGAACTGCTGTTGCGGTGCCTTTAAACCAAGCACCATTGCACCATTGGAGACATGGTTTGCTTGCCTCTTCCCCTTACTGCTTCGGTCATGAAAAAGACTGAAGCACCGTTCTATGGTTATTTACTGGTACTTCTTCCCAGTACAGGCTGAAATGGGCTTATTAATGTAAAATATAAAAAGTACAATTATCAGACACCTATTGGTTATTTGAAGTTCAGTAAATGTTAATTTGTTGTGCCCTGATCTTTAAGAGAACCTATCCAGTTTTATTTAAACAGTGCATGCCAAAGGGCAGTAACTCTCTCTAGCAGAAACCACTTTGCTTTTCTGCCTGAAAGGCCTCGTCAAGATTCCAACCCTGGGAATCAGCAGGGATGCTTAAAGACACAGGGGCTCTAACAGAGCATTTCAAATATTGGGTGAATAGAAATGTGCAGTATGACAAATATAATGTGTTTTTGGAACAGTGAAGCTTGTAAGTCTATTCTAGTAGATCACAAAAAATAAGATCATGAACATTAACAACTGATCCTAAGAGGTCCTCTTTAATGTAAGCCAACACTGTGTTTATCATCTATGAATATCCAGTTACTCTTTAAAATTCCATATATGAACATGCCTGCAGACTGAGCACAGAATGATCCAAATACCACTATTCGAATTCTTTTTGAAACTCATGAAAAAGCAAATGAAATGGCGAAGTTAAATGACACACCACTAGCAATCTCTAATAAAGACATTAGTAATATGAGTCTGTTGTTCTTGAACAGTTCTCATTTAAGCTTTTAGCTGGACATTATTTTTTAACCTGTGTAACAGCATTCCAGTAAAGACCTCGACTAATAGATGAAGGTGCTAGTCAGTAAATATCTGGATCATTTCAACCTGTTATTTTAGTGTTTCCTCTGCTTGCATTTCACTGTTTTGAGTTCAGCTTTGCTTGTCGAAATGTGATGCTGGTAATTTCTCAAGAATTATTTAATGTTAGTTCACAGACATTTGACATGCTGAACAACCTTTCTTTTTCTGTGGTTGTGTTTTTTTTTTTTTTTTGACCAGAAAACAAGAGGCCGATCAATGGCTCATAAAATATTAGACAGACTATAAACACAGAGCCGAGCCAGTGTCTGAGATAAACATGGTAAACATGGAGTACGTTCTGATCGCTTGCCAACTAGAGTTGCATGTTCAGCGTTTAGAAGCATAACTGAAATGTGTTTCAAACCTGATTCATGGTTTTTAACCCAGTTCTGCAGATGTCTGTGTATTAATGCCAGTTTATTAAAGTCGTTTCTAGTTTTTAATCGAAGAGAAACTGATCTGTGTGCTCAGCATATTGTGTTTAGAGCAATACTTAGTGAGTGTCACACCTCATGCTATTGTGTTTACACCATTTATTAACATTACCACCTTTTAGATGATCAAATAAAGCAGTAAACTCGAGTGCCGACCAAAACTGGTCTAAATATGAATATTAAGGGCTTTAGAATTAATCATGCAGGTTGTCATGTGTTGTCATGTGTTGCCAGGTTTCCCTTACCTATTGTTTATAGGTGGGTAGAGAGAATATGATCAGGCTTTTCCCCATCAAAGTCATTAAGTCAGTTCTTTGAGAAGACTTCAGGTCTCCTATATGAATCGTGTTTTTGTGATCTGGGGCTGGGTGATTTGTAAATATACACAGTGAGGTTAATGCTAATCTAAGAATATAATAATTGTGCAAGAAGATTTTCATCTTCACCTTTTGACCAGAGTTAGGTCATCGGTTTTCCCCCTAAACTAACATGATCATGGTCTTTTTCACAGGATTCTAAAGCTGTATAGGGCTGTATACACTTTAGTGAACAAGTTTCAGTAAGATTCTAGTTTCTCCCTTTATTGTTGACAGACTTGAGATTTGCTGTTTAAGCTTCTGAGAAAACTGTCCCAACAAAAGCCTATTCCACATCTTCCAAAGTGGTTTGATGTAAAATAGTTTAGAATTTAACACAACCAGTAAGTACTAGCCATGCAGTGTGTTTGTATCTTATTTAAAGTTCATTGTGAGCAGCAACTTTAATTTACTTTGTGTTGTTGTCAGGATTCTTTTTATTTTCCTGCCGGTTTTTGTTTTAACATGTTGTAAACCAGCAAATCAGAGCAGAGCTCATCAAAATATTTGAGTTTACCAAAAAATCAGCATGTAAAACTGCAACTGGGTATTTAACCCTACGACCTGAGTCATATACCTTCTATGTAGAGATCCGAGACCTGCTAAAAACTATATTCTATGGCACCTTTAAGAAGAGGAGAGTTCTTTAAGACCTCTTCTTTAAACCTATGAAACCTTCTTTAAATCATTTTCTTATTTGGGATTTGTTCTTAAGTGAAGAAGGTTTATATAGTCTGTCATGAATCTGACATCTGATGTTTTCTCAAGAACAAGTGAAGGCCTAATGTCTCAAGCATTTTTTGTAATACCTTTCTGTGATCTATCTTTTTTTTTTCTTTTCTTTGGACATCTGGTTCTGTGCGAATTCAGATAACTGCCAAAGAGTAGAGCACTTTTTTGCTCAAAAATGATAAAAGTATTAAAATGCATTGTAAATTATTATTCTACTAATATTATTCAAATATTAACATACAGTGTCAGCAGGCTGTTGAATGTAAGAGAATGAGGGATCAGTTATGACAGCCACAAGAAGACTTTATAGCAAACACTAATGTATTTAATTCAATTCAAATATGTAAAAATATACTTAAAAATATGTGCATTTAAATATGTATGAAATGTCTTAAAAATTGCAGGCTTATTTTTGAACACAAATTAGAACTTTGTCATTAAATGAAAATATATTTAATTTGCATTACATCTGTAATGCATGTTTTGATGACTAAATAAAACTTTTCAGAAATCTATCTGTGCAAACCTAGGCTGTGCTTTAATGAGCTACCACTAGGTCTTTTTTATATAATTATATAATTATATTTATTATGTAATTCATATACACAGATATGAAGTTTTACACATCACTCAGGAGTCAAAAAAATATATGATAAAACAAAAGTTACTATATGGTATATGGTAGAAGGGTCTAGGAACATGTAGATTGCTTTAAAACAGTGTTGCTGTGGTAGTATGCAGAAAAGACTTAAACCTGTTTATCTACTCAAAAAGAATTTTTTTTTTATTTATTTATATGACCACATTGGGATATGCCCCACTCTTCCTTACCAGTACTTCTAGAAACTCTAGGAAGTGTTTGAACAAGCATTTGCCCACAATTACCTGAGCTCTTGTTATAAAACAATGATTCATGGCTGCTTGTAGCTTCATTCCTAGTTCCAGCATGAGCTGAAATGTAATAATAGCTTGAGCAATAAAAAAGGACTTTCAAAAGGAATTGCCCATGGTAAGGCCATGGCAGGAACCAAGGTTTAATTCCATTTCCAATCAGGTTCTAGCTGTTTTCCAATCTGTCTTTGTGCCATTAAATGAGGGTGGATTGAGTGCACTCATGGTAGGGGAGGGGAGAGGGGTGCAGTGTATTTTCTTTTTATTGATTTTATTTTTACACACACTTTAATGCAACAGTCTATTATTGACAACTCTATAAATTGTATTGGAGGGGATTTTTGAAGAAGTCCTCTTTTGGTGTACCTCCTCTAACCTGTCTTCAGTTCATCCAGTAAACATGTTCAGGAAATGTTATGCAAAAACTTATCAACGAATCAAAAAGCGCAGGTGGCTCTTCCAGACGTTAGAGGTAATGAGAGTGGAACTCATTCATTTGTACTCTCAGTAAGTCCAGCAGCCAGAGATTGGCTTTCTGCACTGGTACAACCAGATGCCATTCTCTTGCATTGTTTTTTGACACTGATACATGATGAACTAGTTTTCAATGGCCAATTTGGCCAGACATTAAATTAGCAAAAGGTTAGTCTCTCACTTTACAGCATTTTACTGCTGTGTATTGATACTAACCCACAAAAACATCAGCCACTGACGCTGTGTAATATAAGCTCTCTTAAAACAGTCGCACAGTCAGTGACCTTCACTGCCAGGAAACCAGCTCTTACACATATAAACACAGGAGGCCATCTACTCATGTTTTGAAGTGTGTGAATATTTAACCTGTGGTGCTGCACCTGACTGTTGTTTTTCAGGTGTGAAACAGCAGCACATGGCCTGTGCTCATTATTAACTCTTGATTTACTCACTCTGGAACTGCGTGGAACAGCATGCCGAATGGCGCCACCACCATGACTGTTAACCTGTAGAATGACTCCTGCACTCTGTCTATTTAGTGAACTTATTTAGCAGGTCTGTGTGTTACCTGACCCACTGGGCTCTATTCTTCAACCAGAAGAACTACAGTGAATAATTACATATCAAGTCTGATGTGTTGGATGTACATGCATACAGCATCTTAATTTAATGACCATGATACGTCATGATAAACCCAGTGATGGGACATTAGGAAGAAAGTAAATAAAAACACACTGCAGTCATTTGAAAATGGTTTTGATAAATAATGTTATGGACTCTCTACAGGGTGATGTCACTAAAAGTGCTGTTTTGAATCTGTTTGGCAAAGCTTGACCCATCCTATAGTATTTATACCCAATGCTGAAGGTAGAATAGGGTTCTAAAATTAATTTAGTTATTAATTTTAGAATTTGCCCAAACTTCCCAGTCTTGCATTAACCGTCCTGATTTTTTTTATTTTATTTTTTTTTAAGTTTAGAGGACTCAGCTCTAAAGTATGGCTGCTTGTTTCTGGTTTTAGTTACAAATAAGTTAAGATGCACTTTGTCCCAACTGTTGGAGCTGGGCTTGTAAATCCTATTCATAGTCCTTGTCTCTGTAACTGCCTGAAATGTCCCAGAGAACTGCTAGTCGCATTCAACATGTTAGCAAGCTTATTTATATTAATGACAAATCCTCAGTACTAGTTTGGATGCAAGAATGGCCCTCCTACATAAACAAACAAAAAACACTACATAATTTCCAACAATAAGTAAGTTATTATTAGTATTAGTTAAAAGTGAACTTCAGATACTACAGGAAAAAGGACAGTGACAGAAAAAGCATCCAGTTATTACATACAGTCTCACCACATGACAATAACGGCAAGACTCTAAGCAGAGCCAAGTTGATTACTTCAGATCTTCTATTTAAATCATGACAGGGCAGGAACATTGCAGATCCTCTCAATTTATATATGTATCATTATGTAATAATGAAATCCGGAAATCCTTCTCAGACACCTTTTCTTCATGTACTCTTATGACTATGGCTGTAAATAGGGTGATTACTCATGAACGACGACACATGGCTAATGGAATAGTCTGATTGTATTATGAGATTAAATTATAAATACCCACCTTTTTTGTCACATTCTGTCCAAGATCTTTATTCTTGGTTGCCACATGATTCCAAATCCCTCCTTTTGTGTCCCTAAGATCTATTTGTCTGATGAATTAGCATGAGCATGAATTCTTTTGTAGCTGAATGTAATGATGCTTGAAACATCAATTTTTATTAAAATTGTTAAACAGATTCAGTTATTATATAGTTGAATGCAGAATGTCAGTTGCCTCTGGCCAAATTATGTAATTTGTTGTATATAATTTGAAGTGAAATTAGTATGCTGAGTATGTCCTTCTGTGCACATTGTCTGTTTATTTCCTGAATTAAAAATCAGAAGATGCATGAATTGGCCTCTGCATAACTACAACAATATTTAATATTTTTAGTTATTAATTATATTATTTTAGATTTCATCTATTATGTTAGTCGCTGAGTTAATGCAACTTGTGAGCTGAAATATGAATAGAAGTTCCCTGTACAGAATGTGTTTTAACTTAATGTTAAATTGTTAAATGTGAAGACTTAAATTAAGAATGTCAACAAAACGAGTGTTCAGCTATTGCATACCGTTGCATTTTCTCAATTATTCAGGAGGTTATAAAATCTCAAGTTTTATCATGATTTGATTTGAGTTATATTGACACAGTTCTAAAGTATAAAAAGACTAATATTTATTTTCTATTTTTTTATATATTGGAGCCAGGGAATTTTGCCAAAGTGCATTATCTTTTTAATATTATTATCATTGTTTTACATTCCTAATTCTCATTGGGAATTTCTCTGTGTTTTCTGTACAGTAATAAGTCCAATAAAGAGGAGGCAGTACTGCAGCGCAAGACGGCTGCCAGCGCTCCTCCTCCACCCAGTGAAGAACAGATTTCCAGCAGCTCTGAGGATGACTCTGAGGATGATCGTGAAGACGACGCCACTGCCTCCCAGCGCTCCACGCCAATCAAACTTGCTGAATCAGGCGACAACGTCCGCACCCAGGAGGTAGGAACATCCCCTCTTTAAAAAGTAGTTAGACATACAAACAAGTGTCAGGACGCCTTACTGAGCTGCCTGCTCAGCTCTCCATTTGAAATCGATCAGTGACCAATTACATGGCCTCTTTTCTCTTGATCTCATCTGACGTCAACTGTGATCAGAGCATCAATCACCTAGTTCTAAATGCTCTGGAACATTCATCTCTGTTCCCTTGTAAGCAATTTCCTTACCACCTACCTCTAGAATTTCCCCACATCACATGAAAATAAGGTTTCTTCAAAGCTACAGCATAATTTTTTAAATGTTCTTTTAATAGTTGTATCTCATATGGTCTCTGTTTTGCAACTATTAAAATGACATTTTAAATTATGCTAGTCACAAAGTAGGTGGCCCATCCATTCTCATTACTATTTATTCAAAGCCACCTATAAACAGCTACATTCCCTGCATACGCTGGGCAGGAATAATACCAGACATTACACAAACATTTTGAGGGGCTGTCTAAAAGGAAAAGGGAATCCTGATAAAAGGTTCTTTTACAGTCTGCACTTTTATAACAGGACAGAGAATGTCTTACATATTAGGAGTCATTTCAGCCTGCCTCAGTAAAAAGGACTACAAACTCTCAGATGGTAAAGTTTGTGGCATTCACCATTTCATTCTTTCATTTCATGAAACGTGGGTAGGTTAGACAGGCAAGTCATGCAATGATTCATGTTTCATATGAAGCAAGTTTCAGCTCTAGTACCTTTTTGTTACAGCCTGTGGCTTTGTATGTACATCACACTGCACTCGACCGTTTAAACACATAACAGTGAAGTAAAATTAAATGAGAAAACAATTTAAATGAGGATTCAATGAGGATTACTCCAATGTTTTGGTAAAAGATCCAATATTAATAAAAACCTCTCATTTTTAATAATCATTTTATTATTATAAGTGTTATATAGTAACAACACAAATATTAAAGTATCATCTTGCGTTAAGTTGTTATCACATTATGTATTACTGATCTGTAAAGTAAAGAAGTTGAGCTTATACAATTTGACCAACAGATCAGCCAGTAAGGCACTGGTATATCCTGAAGGGAACAGGACAGGGAGCGAGACCCAGCAGTAACACCTTTATTATCATACCTTGTTCTGCTGACACGGTGATGATGGTCGTAATCTGGCTCTGTTCTACCTACAGACACCTGATTGTAGCATGATGATATTGACTAATGAAGGATCTTGGCAAAACACATGACCCAGATCGTAAAGCAGGAGAGCATAATGATCTTATCAATAAATACAGTATAAGGGGAGATCTGATCAGCTTTTGTGTGTGTAATATAATACACATGCACAGAATCACAGCTTTCACACCCCGATATCATGACACACTCTTTCTCCCTGTGTCTCTTCTTCTCTGGGGGCGCGCATCCCACATGTGTGACTCAAGGTTTTTTGTCATGTTGCCATGCCAACAAGGCTGTCTGGGTTTTTTTTTTTTTTTTGGAGAGACAGAAAGGGAAGAATGGAATGGAAAGAGATGGCAACATTGCTAATAGATGATGCACATTAACTGAATGTCTCCCCTCTCGTGCTTCTGTTCTCCTTAACCTGTCTTTTGTCTTGTCCTCCTCTTTTGCCTCCCACCTCCTTTACCCTCTCTAATGTTCTTACCCTCTTCTCATTCTCTTCTTTTTTCAACTCCTCCTCTTTTCAGCACCTCTTCTATTCTTTCTCCTCTTATCTCCTCTTCTCTCTCCTCTCCTGTCTCCTCTCCCCTTTTTTCTCCTTCCCCCTTCTCTGATCATCTCTTCTTATCTCATTGTGTCCTTTAACTTCTCTACTGTTCTTGCTCTCTTTTCTTTTCAACTCCTCCTCTTTTCAGCACCTCTTCCCCTCTCTTCTCTTCTCTCTCCTCACCTGTCTTCTCTCAGTGTCTCAGTGTCTTTCTCTTCCCCTCTGCTCTCCTCTTACTCTCAACTTCTCGTTTCTCTTCTCTTTTATTCGTTCACCTCATACATCTGGACGCCTGGATTGTGTTTGTCTGTGTGGACACGTGCAGATGTGTGTAGTCGAATGTGCTTGTGGATTTGAGCAGTAGATTAGTGTGTGTGTGTGTGTGTGTGTGAGTGTGCGCGTGAGTGTGTGTGTGAGTGCATGTGTGTGTTGCATGCTTTCCCACGTGCTTTTGTTTGTCTGCTGGGCTGTATGCTGGCCCGTGCTGAGCCACAGCTTGCAGCATCTGTCTGTTTCAGCTGGAGCTATAGCCTCGGGTCTTGGTATATACAGCAATGGAGCTGGTGACACACTCATTACTGTCCCTTTGGTGCAGCTGAACCCACTCAACCCTTCTCCCCATGTCCTCACGAACGAATTAGCCCTGCTGACATAGCTCACCTTTGGGAGTTCATCTAGTAAACGCCACCCATGCAAGATGTATGAGGGATCTCCCCCTCAGAGTGCATGTGTAGACATGCTCATGTATGCAGTGTCAGACACACATCCATTCTGAGAGGTCCAGTAGTTAAGTTTAGCCCTAATTAAACTCAACGTGCTCCTTTCTAATAAAGGCTCAGATCTGTCCTCCTAGAGTAAGTAGCTGCGTGGTGTCCTTTTTGTGGATTTGTACAGTGCAGTAATCTTGTCACAACTGATACAATTCTTTTATTCATAAATGACCATCATTTCAGAGATTCACTTCAATTCTGAACACCTTGCCACTACATTGACTTCCATTCACTTCAAACCTGAAAAAGAAAACCCTGTCACTGCGTCACATATAGCCAGTCTGCAGATCTCCAGGCTGTTAACCCCCTGTGCAGTATAACGTAGTTGGCATATAACTTATTTGGGTTATGGTTGACGCAAGTTAGGTTCATTTTAACTGTTTTTGCTGTTTGAATTTATTCGACACATTATTCACACGTCGCATTAGGAACCATTTCATGGTTAAATAATAAAACTAGCTTGTTTGCTGGATTTAGTGACTTTGTGTGTGTATCTGATTAGGGCTAGACATCGAAATACCAATGTCATTCAGTACCACATTAGAAAGACCTCAGTAGTCTTATCAGAAGCATTGTTGCTTATTGCAAAATCTTTTCTGCCCAAGGCCTGTCTAAATTACACTCTGGGTGCATGGGTTTCCTGATTTATCTCTTGTGTATTTACTGTTAGTAAATGTATATTTATTTCCACAACACACTCATGTTTGGTTTAAGACATGCATATTGTAATTGTGGTTTAAAAGAAAGTATTGAAAAGCATAATTTATGAATTTTTATTGAAGACAAGTTTTCATTATTACTAAATTTAACATACAGTTTAGAGTAGCATTTGGGGTTAAGGTTCAGAAAATGGTCCGATAAATTAGGCTAGCAGTATCCTTAATTATGTATTAACACTTCAAGCTAAATCAATTTAATAACAGTTATAAGCAGACTTAGTTATATATAATTTTAATAGAAGATTGGTGGCATAAACTAAGCTAACTTATTTCTGTTCCTTTTCTTAAACATCAACATTGGCTGTGGCAGGTTTAGTCCTTTAGGACCAGGTCTGGCAAGTTGGACTGACAACTTGTTGAAGTTAACTACAAGTATAATTTTAAAATGTTGTTATTCACGACTGTATCCTTTTTGTAATTTCATTTATCAATGTTGTATCACTTTAATACCAAACATGCATAAACTAGCACATTGTGTTACCACTGGGAACTCATCCAATTAAAAAAAGTTGGAGCTGATTCAACAATAAAGGTATCCTAACTCCTAATGTACCCCCTAATGTCGAGGCTCAGTCATGCAGGTTACTCAGAGATTACTCATCCTTTAAATACCGCTCATGTGTAATAGTGAGGCAATGAGGCAATAAAGCATGCCTATATGGGACAGTGGGGCCAAATGCATGTTGTAAAAATATGGCCCAATTTTGGTTGCCAGTGCCGACAGTGGGCCAGCAGTGCTATATCTTTGCCAGGTGTGGCCCACATCCGCATACTATCTGAGATTTAGCCAAATGAATTTATGCTGTGGTGAAAAAGAGGTGAAATTAATGAAAAGCTGTGAAAAGCTGCACTGAAAATTTTTTCATTTTTTCAATCATTTTGTTTGGTTTCAGCCTTGACTGAAAATGTTTCATTTGGTGCATCCCTAGAATTTTCTAAGGGCAGCATGACCCAAAGTCCTTCCTTTCTTACAGTGTTGGGGATTTGACTGTATTGATCTGTTATCTGTGATCATGGCCTTAGTGCTGGCTGAAGCAACATGGCAGTGTGTACACCTCCCACTCACCGTCACTGCAAATGTACTTGCGTGACCCTCCTAATACTGAACATGTGACGATGCACTCTTTAACCCTTTAGCTGTCTTGTTTTTTTGTCTTCTCATTGTGCTCATTGTTTTATTCTCTGTGTGATGAGAGAGGACAGCTACTTTCCATGCTGGTTATTGGTATTTGGTATGTGGGAGTTAATTTTGAGTGTGGAGAGGGAGATCAAAGGGTGATAATGCATCTGACAAAAGTTGGCATCTTCTGCACCAGTGCTGACGCAAACCGAACCCAATAAAAGCTTCAGCCGCCATCTCCCGTTGAAAGATCCCTGATTGTTTTTTGTCCTGACCTGTTGCCATGGAGAGGGGGAATGTGTGCCACAGTTGCCGTTGCCCAGATGCCGGGTAGTTATCAAAGCATCCACTTGCTAGTAGCCATCCCAGCTCATTTGCATACACACATACAAGCAACAGCTGTGCTGTCTTAGACTCTTAGGAATTGCAAAATTGTAGTGTGATTAGTTGTTTATAGCTGTTTTGTACCTATATTTTGTAAAGTATGGGATTATTAGAACAAATGGAAAAATTATTATTATTGCTTATTATCGTAACATAATCAATCTTTATTTCGAACCATTTAAGAGACAGGTGTCAACTACACACTTACGGAGTCATCTGAGAAGATATTGGGAACTAGACAGTGTCTTGCACTTAAGAAAACTTTGTCTTATAGTTCCACCACTTGTCTCAAAATAGTAATCAATAATAAATCATATATATTATAGGATATATATTATTTATATTACTGATTACAATAAAAGTACTATACTAAACATTCTAGGCTGAGCTTCTACATCCCAATATGCAAAAAACCTGCAGGAAGACACAAACAGGGGTTATAGCTACATAATGAATGAATAAACAAGATTGATTAAACGTGATTGCGATTGATTGATTGATTGATTGATAGTGAATAATACTTATTGACTACATGGAAGGAAGGAATATTTAAATAAAAAAGTGAATTGGATAAATGGCAAAACTGCATGAAATGTAGTATAGCTTTGTAAGGATCAGCGGTCCACATCAGGTCAGGATTTGATCAGAGGCACCTTTGACACTGCACAGTGACTGGCTGAATATTTAATGCCATTTAATGACATACTGCACGATTATAATCACTAAAACCAGAAAGAGCAGACCCAAAGTGCCATCATAATAACTACACAAATCATTTGCACGTTTTTCCCCGGCTTTCAACCAACATATAAAATGATTTAGCATTTTGAAAATAACATGTTTCAGGTTCTCACAATGGAATATAAAAGCAGAACTCAATACCGTCTACAGCACGTTTAACCCGGGCTGACATAAGGTAGCCAACAGTCAATCAATTTTGCAAAGCAAGCATCTTAACAGTAGTCAGTTCCTCTGAGGTTCAGCTAATGCCCACAACAGTGCTGTTGACTAAGAAATTATGAGTACTGATTTAAAATTCTATAAACCAGTGACACTGTGGTAAGATATATACCATGGGGACATGGTAATGTTACATCAAAAAATCTGTTTTCAAATGTGTCTTAAAGTGTGCACTGAGCTTGACTGTCTAATAGAAGTTAGAATTGAATTCTGCAGGTAGAAGCATAACCGGATAAGGTCTCTTCATGTCGTTTGTGTTTCACGGAAGGTACATTCAGAAGACACCTTGGATTACCTTTGGGGGACCAGTACAAGGTCATCACAGTAACTAACTCTACTTGTAATAAATAAATTTTATCAGCATCGCTCTGCAATTGAACACACTGAAATTTACTCATATTTCTTAAATGATGAAAAGCTACTTCTGCGTTCAAAGAGAAGACCTATTTCATAAAGTGGCTACAATCACCAAGTTTCCTTTATGATAACGGTTGTTTATTTGAATAAGCCTTGATAGTTGTATATGTAGGCGTATGTCGACTGCCATGAAAGGCTAATGTGATTGTGACATAGATTGTCGGAGTTCTAACCAGGTATGATAATGGAGCCTTGATTGAGCTCTTGTCGAATAAATGTGAAGGTCATACTATTCGTCACTCTCTGATACCAAACTTGGAACTAACCTAGATGATGTCAACTACTAAACTATAAACAAAAAAAATCTTGTTTCTGTGAACTGTGTTCTTGTTTCTTACTTGGTGCAAGTCAGACCGCTTAACCTGCATAACACTTTATAGACATTGTTGCCAAGAACAAGTACTTCAAGTCCAAAATCTGCGTGCATGATTCCCTATACAGTGTTATTCTCTCCGCTAATGCCATTCCTTGGGGTCATATTGTTAAAAGCCTTAATATCAGGATTAATATCCTAGACTCTATCTTTATGTCTAATAGATGCATCCATCTTTTGTAGATTTCTGCCCTTCTGTAAGAGCATAGGCTCATTTTTCATGTTTAATGTTTTAGAGCCTGGAGCAAAGTGTAGAATTTGTAGTGTGGGCTCACGTGTTGTGCACACATGCACCCGCATGCGTCCCGTGCTTCATTTTGAAGCCCATATGCTACGATGGATCGCCTCAGCAATAGCAACGAAAGAAAAGCTGATAAAATATTTAAACGTCAAAGTCACCGCCTGCCTTATTCAGTCACACACCCCTTCAGTTTCATCTGTTGTGTAAGTCTGAATACGTACAGCTGGTATGTGTTTGTATGCAGAAGTATGCATATGCTTTTGCTAAAAAAAAAGTCATCAGTTCTGGATTAATATGACTTCAGTGAAAGTGAAACGGTTTGTGTTACTGTGCATTCTGCTAAAAGCTTGTCTCCCTCTGCTCCACTGTGTTGCGTAACGTGATTGCATGTTTGAGTAAGTCATTTGGTTGCCAAGTCCACATGGCAAATTTCCCACTTTTAGATCATTTTAATTCTCCATTTACTTTTATGTATTTTAGCAGAAGTTTGGTGATGGTATTTCTGTGCGTACACTATAGTCATATTCACCTAATTGTAGGACATGGTGTTTTGTCACTGCAGTATTAAGGTTGAGGGTAGTTATAGAGGCCTTGATCTTGAGAGCCTCTGTACAATAGGCACAAAATGAAATGTTTTTATGTGGCTTCTGTAGCCTCTGTGCATATATACAGTCACCACCCATCTTATTAGAAATGCCTTGTATTGACATAAAGATGTCCACTATATAGATGTAAAAATGTAAAGTTATATTCCACATTGTACCAACCACGTACCGAGGTGAGAATGGCATTGTGCTACTCTCACCCTGAAGTTCATCTTACATATATCGTCTCTGTCCAAAGAAAAACATGTATCATCATTTTTGCTGATTTTTACTTTTATGCATCATTTGGTCACATGAGCTGACATGATACATACATTGTGTAAAGGAATGGACCAACAGAAATGGCCCAAAATCACTTGGGGAAAAAAAGTCTGGTTCCATTGACTTACATTAGAATTAAATTAGTTTTAGCCTTCTCCTGTAAAGCTGCCCTTCTGGAGATACATGGTTTTCTTTGAACAGTGACGATATTCAACTAACAGACCAGTAGTGTCAACTTTATCGTGGGTCCTGTACCGATAACATCAGTAACTTTCTGGAAAATTACACATGTATTATACATTAAGTTAGCATTACCAAGTGCTAAAAGGCTGGAGCATAAATATTTTGTAATACATTTCCCTCATCTGCAGTTCCACCAGTTCCGTCTGCAGTGACCCCTCTTTGCGATGCACTGACCTGGAGGAGCAGCAGTCAGACACACAAGACTACATTTGAATAAGAAGTTTAACACACAGTCTGAGGTGCCAGCCTAACCACTTCACCATTTAATGGAATGGAGAAATTCAATAAAAATTCGGCATCATTTTTGTGTCAAAATGGTGCCCTATCACGAAATTTAGCACTGAAGCCTTTGATGGAGATACTAAAATGGGGAGCGCGAGATGGGAATGGTAATGGGTATTGAGTCCAGCAATTGATGTAACATAAATCTGAGCAGCTTGTTGAATCCCATGTTTTCAGATCTTGGTAGCCCACAAATAACTGACTGCGTTGTCTTATTACACTGTTTGAGAGTTAGCAGGAATATTGGATACCCAAATGTATGAACCAGAAGCACAGAAAAGTGAGCTTTTCATAATAATATTAATCCTTTAAGTATAGCTGCAGATTGCCATTTATTTCCAACAGTCAGGAGTTCCCATGCACAGTTGACTGAGACAAACTGTGCGCTTTGTGCACTCACATCAGCAAAGGTTGTATCAGCTTTTACCTGCTATAATTTAACTGTAAAAATAACTGTATTTGTAGTAATCTAATACGGATTGTCATATCTGTACATATTCCATCATATCATGTGGAAAATAATTTTTTCTTAAGAATAGAAGCACTAAAAAGCATTTACATGCATTCTGCAGAGCCCAAACTGATAAGTGTCATGTCTCCAGAGGAAAATGACACAAAATGTCTTATATTTATTTGAACTATTGACTGTAGACTGTAAATGCAAAGTTAATCATAATAATAATACTAATACTAAATAATACTAAAGTTAGGTGGAGCATTTCTTTGACTAATTGTAAACATAAAGATGTCACCTCCAAATGTGAAATTTGGAATCCTGTCCAAATAGCACTTGGTCTAATAAAATTATTTATATTTTCCTTCATCACTTTGAAGATCATCAGGTCCGTATCAACTACTGAATTGGAGTTTTCATAATCTTTATCCTCTGGCCCACAGGAGCAGCAGCAACAATCAGCAAGAGAGACATACGGGTTGAATTTATCCGCTTTCCCCCGAGAGGAGGACCTTCTGATATACCGCAGGTCAGTTTTCCAGAATTTATTTATACTGGTCATGCTTGTGTATCACTGCTAAAACTCCTCACAGATTTTATATCTGTAAATATTATATAATCTTCAGTTCAATCCAATGTGACTTCAAAGTAAGACTCATAAAACTCATTGAATGCTTGTACTGTCTTCACAAACACATCATGGGTTTAATAACTAGCTGATTTTTAGCTTTTTTGTTGTTGTTGGCTGATAGAAAACCAGCTGCTTGACTGAGAAATGCTTGAATGCCTGTAAACACATGGGACTCTGTTCATCCCGATTTATTGCCACTTGAAAAGTCAAGAGTGTCTGTAACAAGCTACAAGCTGTTTTCATCAGACGCTCTATATCTGTGTTAGCTACTTAGTGCCATTAATTGTTTGGGAATTTGGTAAAAGTATATATAAAGGTGGCTTATCCAAATTGCTACTTTACCTGGCTTGATCTACTTTTAACGTCGGCCATTTCTAAGTATTGCGTTTTAAACCTTTCCAGGATGAAACGTTCTTCTTCCCCTGTGCATGGAACATTTCTTCTGTCTTACATAATAAATTGTCTGGGAAAATAGCACACCACTAAAAGGAGTGCGTTCAGCAGTCTAGTGGGTTCATATACATGTGTGCAGAGCATCTTAGATTTGTTAAGAGTTGTCCTTGCTCACCCCCACCTATTTTTCCAAACCTCCAAATAGTTAAATTATCACAGTGTTAGCCATTAGGAGTAGTTGACTTTACTAGAGAGAAACTTTATTAGAAACTTTTTCTAGATTTTCTTCAGAGTGTTTGTGATCGGCAACAGGACCTACAATATTCACAGTGCTAATAGAATGATTTTATTCACTGTCAGAAACCACCCAGGAACCTACATGAGACTTCTGAGTATTCGACTGTAGCAGTCATGATTCTCCCTCACAGCTCCCTGCATGTATTTCTGTCTACCATGTCTTAAAGAACATGTTATAAGCCTAAAGTAAAGCTGCTAAACTAACAAAAAACAACATCTCGGACATCAGCAGCGTAAGCGTAATCATAACTCTCTGTGAGTTCGCTTTTACAGGTAGGAAACTCCTCAGATGTCTGGTTTCAGAGAACTGCTGTAACGATTTTTGACTCATCAGGTTTTCCTGCAGTAAAGAAATCCACAACAGGCCTCTGAATGGCTTAGTTTTGAGGTTTTTTGTCTCAGTGATTGATTTGCATACGCACAAACACTCTTATCACAACTCTTCTTATAAAATGCAGATGAGACTTTCTTCTTTGGCGGACCGTGCATGATTTGCATAATGACCTCATCATTTTTGAGGGCATGCTCAAAAAGCATTTCAAAAGCAAAGTATTATTTGCAAAAACAATCTTCATCCATTATGTGTTTTGAATCAGACAGATTTTTGAGAAGTCCATTTCTATGTGCTTTGCCCGAAGGAAAACACAAGACAACATACAGTTTCACGTTAAACGATCAATCACTTATTATTTGCAGTAAATATCATATGTAAATGTGTTAGCTTATTCTGAAATAAAAAATCAAAATGGCAGTTAATTTGACTGTATTAAAATATTTGCATATTACTGCAGCTCTCAAGAAGTATTTTTTGAGAAAAGGAATTTGGAATTAAAAGTGTTGGTGTCTTTTACACACTATATGGACAAAAATATTGGGACACCTACACATCAAATGTACAGGAGATTTTATGACATCACATTCTAAACCTTTTGCCCTTCATCCAGAAGAGCTTTTATGAGGACAGACACTGATGTTGGACGACAGGGCCTCGCTTGCAGTCCCAATTCTAGTTCATCCTAAAGGTCATTGATAGGATTGAGGTCAGAACTGTGTGTGGTCCAGTCACGTTCTTCCACACCAACCTCATCTAACTGTGTCTTTATGGACTTTGCTGTGTGTCCTGTGGCACAGTCATGCTGGATAAGTAAAGAGGCCTTCCCAGACTGTTCTCACAAAGTAAATATGCAAGTTGGAAGTATGCAGTTCTCCAAAATGTCGTGGAATGCTAAAGCATTAAAATCTTACTCCACTGGAACCAAGGGGCTCTAGGCCCACTCCTAAAAAATAACCCCATAGGGTTATCCCCCTCCACCAAACTTGGTGAATGTTTAGAAGGGAGGATATATCATGAACTATCTTATTGCTAGAATTCACTGGGCTCTTTAGAACAACCAAGGTAGACTGCATGGCGGGGTGCTGTTTTATAAATGTACAACCCGAGTTAAGTGGTTATGAGGCGTCCCAGTGCTTTTGTGGGTATTGGATGCCTTCCCCTGCCTCATTGAGCACCTCACCTATTCCTACTAACTCTTAATCACTTTTGGCTTCTAACAGTAGCCATAGACACTCAGGGTTTTTCACTGAGATTCTCTCTTTATAGTAGTCGACTAGTGGACGAGTAGTCGAGTAGTGGACTAATTTTCATAGATCTTGTTTTCATCATCACTCAGACAGGCCTCCATCAGTGTGGATTTGTCTGGTTGGATGATTGGTGAATCGCAAATCACCAGCTGCTTTCTTTTTCTTTATTTTGTTACAGATCTATCTGATATAGCCTATTAACTGTAAAATCTTTTGCACTGCTTTTATTTGCTTACTGTGCCGTGTGGACCAGAGGACGATGGGTTCTACTTTCAGATCTTGTTGCCTCAAATGTTTCTTCCTTTTGTTCTTATGACCAGCCCACACTACAGTGTTTTTATTCCCTTGCTTATTGTTACTCATTACATGCTACTGGGGAACACCATTAACATGTTTCCTTCCTTTCCTGCTCTTTTTTCTTTATTATTTTTCCTGTTTCTTTATTCCTTTTTCCTTTTTTTCTATTACTTTTTCATTCCATCTTTTTCTTTCTTTCTTTCTTTCTTTCTTTCTTTCTTTCTTTCTTTCTTTCTTTCTTGCTTGCTTGCTTCTCTTCGTCTTTATTACCTTCTGTTCTTATTTCCTGACTGGAGCAGTAGGTGACTAGACTTTCCCCAGAGTGTGGCCTGCCACAGTGAAAATGACTTTATTCTATGTCCTCCAGCAACCCCTCGTGTCTCTATATTCCCATATCCTTCACTGCTAACACTACCGCTCTGTGTAGTCACCAGTGGTTGCTCTTTATGACATGTCTTGTTGTTACACACTTTCCGAATGGCAAATAACAAATAGAAAGCAGTGATTCAGAATTTTACTGTGACCTTGAATTTCACAATAAAGATATTTCATGTTTCGCCTGGTCAGCTTTTATTCATTGTATTCATGCAGATGATTTCATTCGTGTAATTTAAGCCTGCAGCCAAAACTGCTATGATCAAGTTATGTTGTGTGTTATAGAAGTTAAAATAATTAAATAATAATGTAATTTGACACATTTGTATGTGATGCCAACAGGTGACAGTAATCATGATTTGGTAAACTACAAGCAATACAATGTGTAGCTACCGCCGCAAATTCCAGTTAAAATGTTAGTGCACCAACAGGAGGCCCTGTGTCATCCAGAAACACTGTGTGCACCTGGGCTGGACTACCATACATTGGAAATATAAATTGTAGTGTGACGAAATCCGAATTTCAATATGTCTCTGTTACCAGCAAAAGACATGAAACATATCACCATCAGCTTTATCATTTACCCTTGTGCTCAAGTAGTACCACAGATATCTAGTTCAGCTCTTTTTGCTTTGTTTCTCATGTGTCTTTTTTGAAAGCTTGTATTTAATTTTTAAATATTTAATGTTTTTTGAGGTCTGTATTTGTCAACATATGAAGAGACTCATTTTCAAAGTCACAAAGTTACACACTTGCTTTACTTCTGCATTAACTAGTGTTTAGTTCATATATTATCAGTGTAATATTCTACATTCTCTGCATGTGTGAAACACTGTATGGCTTATTGGTTTTGAATTGCAGCTCTTCAATTCTGTAATGATGTGTGTTTGTGTTTATACTGTGTCTGGGTAGGTTTGCCCACCTTGGCCAAAATCAGCACAAAGTAGAGAGAAGAGACCAATCAACGGACCCGCAGAAGATTCTGGAAAACATGATCAATCTGTGAGTATCACCTGCACACATATATGTTGATACCGTTGAAAGACAGATTTACATAGATTCACATCATTTTACAGATAGGAAGCAGTTGTTACAGTCTCTGCAAAACTATCCAAAACTCTCAATAACCTTCGAACCTGTCGAATATTGAAAATGATAAAATAGTGGCAGGTTTTGTCAAGGGCCCATTTTGCTTTACATCACTCTTCCATAATAAGTAAAATAATACATATGATTTAGGACAAAACCTTATACTTTAGTTAGAACCATCACATAACAATGTCTCAAACATCAGTAACATATTCATAACCATTTAGTCTGAGTGAGACATTAACCATGTGTAAGCAGATTTTAAGTAATTTCTTTTGGTCCTTTACCATTTGTCCTATGATGTAAAAGCATATAATGTCAATAATTAGCTACAATTGAAGGAATCTGTTGTGCCCTCATAATTTAATATGCATACAGGTTCTACAACATAGAATATGCTCAGATAATCATTATAAAGCTCCTTTAGCAGAACTTTTTGGGGTTAAAGCTTGATAAGTATGTCTCTAACAAAGGCCGTTTAGCACATGTTGTTCACCAGCAGACTTTCTTGCTGAGCCCTATTAATTAAAAAGTCTCTCCATTTAATGGCCACGTGAGTGCCTTAGGTCTGTAAAGAAAGACTTTCATTGCTTTTGTTCAACTACCTACCCAAAAACACCGGTTGCCCTTTTAATGATCATACTTTTCTCTCTCCCTGTCTTACTTCGTCTGCCTCTCTCGTTCTTTCTCTCCTCTCTCTATTTTTCCAATAAAGAAATACATTGGAGATTGAAACGTGGAATTTGTTGCTCGCTAACTAAAGCATCCTACTTTTTTCTGGTATGCCATTAGTTTGAGAGAAATCATGTGCCAAATGATCATGTATGTGAAAGCAAGTTAAAAACACTAATAGAGTCATGTGAAAAACAAAGAACGCCCTCTTTGAATTCTATGGTTTTATGTGTCAGAACAAAAAAAAATCTGGTCCTCAGCATGTTTTTAAATTAGGTAAATATTTATGATAATATTAAACATAATTTATAACAATAAAAACCAACAACACAACATATTCCATGTCATTATTTATTTAACAAAATTTAAATGAAAACGTGCACCACATGAATCAGTAGCTCGTAGAACCACCTTTAGCAGCTGTACGTTGAGGTACAAGACCCAGTTTGAGCTAGGCTTTAGCTGTTGGATAGATGGCCTCACATTTGACACTTTGACATGCAGAGAACTTCATTTCTGACTGAATGACTGTAGGGTGCCCAGGTCCTGTGATTGCAAAAAAACCCATCCACCATTCTTGAGCGTTGGTATGAGGTGTTTGTGCTGATATGCCGTGTTTTTGTTTTCAGCAAACATGGCACTGTGTATAATGGCAGAACAGTGGCCACAAAAAACACTGTCCAAAAACATTTCGGTTTGCCTGCTGCCACAGGGTTCTGCTCACGTGCCCTGAGACAAAAATGTTGCATGTTTGTCTGGTTTATATTTTGATCTTTTGATGTAGTAGAAGGTCCCACTGAGAACACCTGATGCCCTGGATATGCCTCATATGGCCCTCTAAACTTTACTAGCCTTCCAGAGCTTCCCAGGGTTGCTTTTATAAGCTACAAATGACATTGAGACATTTCTTTTGTTAAATAAAGGTAATACTGATGCCTACAGTAACCACAGCTAGTATATATATATATATATATGTGTATATATATATATATATATATATATATATATATATATTTAATGTGACTTAGGATAATGTATGTATTACCCAGGCATAGGTACCTTACATGAAAGGGGAGAAGTACATTGAAAGTTTGGCAGAATACATCAAATATCAAGAATGTGTATTTAGAATACAGGAATGTGTGATTAAAGTGAAGTATAACAGAAGCAGTAAACTGAAGCAGGCAGTAACAGAAGAAGAGAACTAATAACTGTAACTACTATTATGATTGGAATTATTAGGGCTTTTTCAGGAACTGTATTTACAAAATATTTGCATGGATTTTTTTTTCATTAGATGTGTTATGAATGTCTTACATTTCAATATTCAGCCATCACTAGTTTTTTAAAATAAATTGTCTTAACCTAGATTGCACTTTGTACAAGAACAAGATGAACAAGATTACTGCTTTGTAAGTGCTCCGCAGGTGTATTCCTTTTGACAAATACAGTGGGGTGCGAAAGTTTGGGCAGCGTTGTTAATTTTCCTGATTTACCTTTATAAAGCATTGATTGTTTGGATAAAAAATTGCGTTAAATATATCATATAGGGGACAAACACAGTGATATTTGATAAGTGAAATGAAGTTTATATGAATTACAGAAAGTGTGCAATAATTGGTTAAACAAAAGTAGGCAGGTGCATAAATTTGGGCACCAAAAGAAAAACCTTTAGTAGATCCTCCTTTCGCAGAAATAACAGCCTCTAAACTTTTCCTATAGCTTCTAATGAGAGTCTGGATTGTGGCTGAAGGTATTTTAGACCATTCTTCTTTACAAATCTCTAGTTCATTCAGGTTTGATGGTTTCCGAGCATGGACAGCTCTCTTTAAGTGACACCACAGATTTTCAATAATATTCAGGTCTGGGGACTGAGCTGGCCATTCCAGAACGTTGTACTTGTTCCTCTGCATGAATGCATTAGTAGATTTTGAGCAGTGTTTAGGGTCGTTGTCTTGTTGGAAGATCCAGCCCCGGCGCAGCTTCAGCTTTGTCAATGATTCCTGGACATTGGTCTCCAGAATCTGCTGATATTGACTGGAATCCATGCGTCCCTCAACTTTAACAAGATTCCCAGTCCCTGTACTGGCCACACAACCCACAGCATGATGGAACCATCACTAAATTTTACTGTAGGTAGCAGGTGTTTTTCTTGGAGTGCTGTGTTCTTTTTCCTCCATGCATAACGGCCCTTGTTATGCCCAAATAACTATATTTTAGTTTCATCAGTCCACAGCACCTTATTCCAAAAAGAAGCTGGCTTGTCCAAATGTGCTTTCTCACTCTCCCATACAGCATCTCCATGTGTAAAGTACGCCAAATAGTTGAACGATGCACAGTGACTCCATCAGCAGCAAGATCATGTTGTAGGTCTTTGGTGCTGGTCTGTGGGTTGACTCTGACTGTTCTCAACATCCTTCACTTCTGATTTTTCTTGGTCTGCCACTTCGAGCCTTGACTTGAACTGTGCCTGTGGTCTTCCATTTTCTCACAATGTTTCTCACAGTGGAGACTGAAAGCTGAAATCTCTGAGATAGTTTTCTGTATCCTTCCCCTAAACCATGACAGTGAACAATCTTTGTTTTCAGGTCATTTGAAAGTTGTTTTGAGACTCCCATGCTGCGACTCTTCAGAAAAGATGGAGGAGAAAAACTTACAATTGCCCCCCTTAAATACCCTTTCTCATAATTGGAGTCACCTGTGTATGGAGGTCAAGGGTCACTGAACTTACCAAACCAAATTTGAGTTCCAATAATTAGTTCTAAAGGTTTTGAAATCAATAAAATGACAACAGTGCCCAAATTTATGCACCTGCCTAATTTTGTTTAACCAATTATTGCACACTTTCTGTAAAATATCACTGTGTCTGTCCCCTTTATATGATATATTTAACAGAATATTTTTATCCAAACAATCAATGCTTTATAAAGGTAAATCAGGAAAATTAACAACGCTGCCCAAACTTTTGCACCCCACTGTAAGTTAGTTGTGGAATCAATAAACCAGCTATAAAGCAATGTGGTGCTGTAATTTTACAGTTACAGGTTCACAGGTAACAACAACATGATTCGATACACATATATTCAAAGAATAACTGAAGATATTATTAGAAATGTTTTATGTTATGTTTTAGTTAATGATTCTTTCACCAGGTGGTGTAGTTCAGCAATAAATTGTACATTAACACTAGTTCCAAATGTTTGTTAGCTTCTTCTGACAGTCTGGTAGCATGAGAAAGGCAAATGTTGTGCAGTGTAGCTCTGGGTTGATGAGGTGGCCTTCCAACATGTGATTTTTACAACTTACAAATAGTGAAAGTCGAAGTGTAGTGTGAAATGGTATACGGTTGTAGCAGTCTTTACATAAGAACATAAGAAATTCTGAAAAATCCATTTGTTTCATGCCTCCCTGTCTTTCCATTCAAAATATTTTTGTTAATTTAAAAGTCATATGATGTGCACCTAACTTAACTCAGTTAGCTAAAGTCACAAGACCAGCAATATCAGCTTGACTCTTTGTATTCCTCCAGAAAGAAACAAGCGTATTTAGATGATGTTTTATGCTTTTAAATGGGAAAGCACTGCATGTATTTAAGCAATCTTTGATTCATCATTACAGCTGCAGGTAAGCACAATCTGCATAACAATGAACTGCTCTCCAGTTACTAGCACGTGAGTAGTGTATGTTTTAGCCGATAAAGCTGTTGACCAAGCTGTTGTGTTTGATGTAGATGGAGAAAGCAGAGTGAATTTTCGACACATTGCACATTGTGTGGTTAGTAAATGGAAAAAGGTTGTGTTCCTGAGCTCAAAGTCTAGAGTGAGAGTTGGGGAGAAATATACAGGAATGATTTAGAGACTCAGAGCCTCATAAAAATGGATTGATGAATTTGTTAGCTCTGTTCACTCAGCCTCAGCCTAAGCCTAATCTTATTGAGCATTACTATCAACATTGCACCACCTAACAAGACCCTAGAAACCATCTGGGGTGTCTTAACAACTAACTGAAACCAGCTAGGACACCATAACATGCAGCTAAAATGCAAAAGTAATTGCTCTGCATTCCCTTTTCTCTTTTCTAGTTTTAATTATTATTTTATTTATTGAAGTAGAAATGTGAACCACCCAAGTGGAAAAAGTAGTTGTCCTTAACATAAATAAACATAAATAATTATTGGTGTAGCCAGCATCATCTGGGTCAGATAGATGCTTCAACATAAAACACTGAATCTGGAGACATTTATTACAAATACTTATGTTATAATCTTCTAGTATAATAATATATAATTATTTATACTTCTAGTTATAAAATTATGTGCATTAGATTCTGTTTATATCTGTTCCGAACATAGACAGTTTTCATTTGTCTCATCTTTCCTCTTTTTTACAGTCTAGACTTGTTGCTTTTGATGCTGTGAGTGGTTGGCATCTTGTGGTGCTGAGCAGGATTTATAATTCGCATTTAAATTTTGTGTACAGTTGTTTGTACTCTGGAGGTTTTTGGGGATGCCAGTTTTTTTCTATAGTAATGTTTTCTGTCTTCCAGCACATTTGCCTTCATGAATCTACCTTAGTCAAGTTATTACAGATTAATACGGCTACTGGTGTCTGATTTTTTTTCTTTCTTCCAAATTGGACATTTTTAATTCTCTTCTTTACTTTTACTACAGTTTCAAGAAGAGAGTGCGTTAGGCTGAATAATCTATGTAGAGTAGTAGATATTTATTTGCTATAAGCTAATTACCGTAAATGAATTCCCATTGGTTGTGAGTTGTATATCAAAATATAATGTTACAATGTTTTCATGCTCCATGGCACAGTGTTTAGGGTTAGAAGACACAGAGAAGAACCCCTTTTTGACATGCATTGACAATGAAGAATGCAATTGAAATCAAAATAATACATTTCTGGAAGGCACATCTACTAAACAGAACTTTGATCGTTGCACATACTTTTGTCATGATACAGTTCAGTACAGTGCTGTTTACTTAGTGAAGCTAAAAGGTAGGTTAAGAAAAGGGAACCAGTTTAATTACTGTTTTTTTTTTTTTTTGGTGAGGGGATTATTCTCCCTCTCCTCACTACGTGGCTTCAGATAGTTATTTCATGCCTGGTAATACAAATGGAAGAAGCCAAAAAGGAGGGCTTGATTTAGTCAGGTTATAAAACTCTACTCCAACTCAAGTCAAACCTTCTCTCCACTTAGCTTTCCATTTGCTAACAGATACAGGCTTCAGTGACTGCTGTACTGCCGGTGAGACCAAACCATCTCTGAGGACAGCAGAGTGCCTACTGGCTATGAAGGAGAAAGTCTGCAGCCTTTAAACCAATCTCCAGTTGCACTAAGAACACCATGGCAACAAGAGAGGAACTGAAGACTATGAGAACAGATATGGGACAGAATGACAAAGTAATTGAGTAGTGACATAAATACCACTTGCAGAAATAAAGTGAGAAGCTCAAATAATTAAAGATCAGATTGTGCGGTAGCTTGAAAGATCATGCAGTGTTGGACTGCTTTAATATCTGTAACTTTAATTCTGTGCCACTTGGGAATATCATAGGATGAAAGTTACAATTTATTATTAAAATATAATCCTAAAATGTAGGTTAGCAAAAGCAGTAACTTTAATGAATGTCCCAGTGTAAGACTTTTGATGTTATAATGTTTTACCCAGTTTAAATTTTTTTCAGCAAAAATGAAACAGTCCTGGGTAGTTTACTGTCACCACCACCATCTTCCCTATGTTTTTCTGTTGATGGACAAAGGAGGAACCATTTAGTGATGGTCATGATGAGGGATGTTTCTAATTCAGGTTATGCTCTCTATGGAATAAAACATGCAGTTCCAGTTCCTGTACTTACATTATCCATGATACGCTTCTGTTTGTGTCTGTGTGTGTGTGCGCGCGAGTAGTGTGTCTCTGTGTGTGTGTGTGTGGATGTTCATTGAGCATGACATGGTTGATCCTTCACAGTGGTGGTCTTCAGTACCTCTTTTCTGCATCTGTTTGCCTGTGTGTCATCCAACACGCACATGCAGGCAGCACAGTTTGGGTTCAGCGGGTGTGCTGCGCATTTCTGCAGTTATGTAACTCCTCGGTTACTTTGCATTAGCACCTGAAACGTGTTTCTCTCCTTTCTTTCTTTCTTTGTCTTTCTTTTGTGCACCTTCATGTAGTTCATCCATGTGACTCCATGCATGATTGGTCCAGAGTGTGCTGGAATAAAAGCATCATAGGTTGGAGGTTGTGTTGTAAGCAGTGATTTGATTGGACAGCAGCTGTATGGCCGATTGGGTTGTTCGGTGTTGTCTTACACCTATTTAGGGGACTTTTAAATGTCACGACTGTGTTGTACATGTGAGGGAGAGTCTCTCTCTCTCTCTCTCTCTCTCTCTCTCTCTCTCTCTCTCTCTCTCTCTCTCTCTCTCTCTCTCTCTCTCTCTCTCTCTCTCTCTCCACATTAAGGTCATGCAGCCTTTTCAGTGTGTTTTATGGCAAAATGCAACTTATTTTGCACAATGAAAAGCAACAAAACTTCAGGTCTTGTGCTTAAAATTTCTTTTTAGAAATAATGTTGATCTTTTAACCAAAGTTATCATACTAAACACCTCAGCACAAAACATTTCCTAATAACCGCACAAGAAAACATCAACACAGTACGAATAAAAATAAATGATTCTTTCAGTGGTGGTTTTTTATCTTGTGTGCTAGATTGAAGAAGAAAGGGTGGTTCCAGATTTCTCTTTGAAGCCCCCAGTCGTCACAAGCCTTTGTCAGATTCCATAACCAGCAAACCAGATTTCAGATTTCAGTACTAAAGGATTAGCAAAAACAGTTGCTAGATGATAACTACAAAAAGGTCCTCACCAAGGAAAGACATAAAGGCTGTATAACATTTACATAATATTACTGCATGGTGTTTTTGTAGTGCTGTTATTAGGATTCATTTTAAAATTTGCATTTCCCTGACCAAATAATCATTCCTGAATTTTATCTAAAATCACCATCAACCTGCAGGTGTGCAAATAGTTTTAATGCTGCTTTTTTACCTTAACATCATCCTGACCATTGTTACTGTCCCTGATGTAAGACTGATATTTGTAGATAGACTCGTTTTGTCCTTCAGGTAACTGCTGTAAGCTAAGTAGACAGAGGTACATAAACAGTGGCATATAAAAGTTTGGGCAGCTCCATCAATAAAGCAAGATTTCATAAAGCTTTTCTGTATTTCCATCTTTTACAGTTTTCAAATGGCAAAAATGGGAATGGGCTTCAAACAAAAGTTTGTCCATCCTGCATGGTCAGTTTTTAGAAACAGTCGAGTTTGTAAACATTTAGGTCATCTAGTTGTGTGACATTCTTGGACCATCTTGCATGCACTGCTCTTTTAAGGTCTTTCCACAGATCTTGAATGATGTTTAGATCAGAAGACTTTGAGGGCCATAGCAAAACCTTCAGTTTCCACCTCTTGTGGTAATTTTTGTGGGTTATGATGTGTAGGATCATTATCCTGCTGTAGAACTAATCCTCTATTCATCTCTAATTTATTTTTACATAATGTTTACATGTGTAACATTTTCCTTGGCAAACTTCTTGTGCAGATGCAAAGTCCAGCAGTGACAGTAAAGTGTTAAACTCCACTCAAAACTAACACACAGTTACACACCACCACTGCGCCAGTATCACTGTGGTACTGACAGTAACCTACTGTTGGAGTCATACCTGCTCTGTGGTCAGAAAGTAATGTAACAAGGTTTGCAGAGAAACTACAGTTTGAACTACAGAGTGCTCCTATATGGTCAGTGGAGATGATAAAATGGTGAGGAATGGACGGACAGGAGAAAAGGTAGAGAGATGCATAGTAAGTATTCAGGTGCATTCTGTATATGTAAATAAATACATACGTCTAGAAAAGATTATAGGAGCTACACAGACGTGCACACACACTTCTCCTGGGTTTATTATTCTGTCTTGTTACTTTTTATAAATCTTTTTTAAACAACAGTAAAAGATCTGTCCACATTGAAAACTTACATCTTTCTGTAATGTACCATCATATTTGTGGTGTTTCAGAGTTCCAGTGTCATCGTTTGACGGGGACAGTATTTACGAGATGACGCCCCCCCGGGTTGACCTTGAGAGCCGGATTGTGTTTGAGAGCCACTTTGAGGCAGGGCGAGGCCGGTTCAGGGCAATGCGCAGAGAAGATCTACTCCTTTATCGAGAGTACATCAAGAACAGATACATGTGATTGTTAGTCGCATGTTTTATCGTAGTCATTTCAGCAGCAGGGAGTGTGGTGGAAGCTATTAATATCTGCAATGTGATGTTAAACTTGCCCAACAATCTCTGAAGGACCTGTAAGGTCACAGTATAAGTAGCATTTCCACTGATCTTCCTGATAAAGAACTAGATGAAAGAATCTCAGATTTGTGCTGAATGGTTTACTGGCCTCCCGGGTCAGTTTCCCAACTGTTTTGGGCGAGTGACTATCAAGCTCAATACAACCTGTGTTATGATGGATCTTGATTGGTCTAGATATATGTAGACCATCTTAATTTGAGGTTTATTCATGTTAGTGTTGATTTGATTATTCAGATTATTCCTGAATCTTTTATATGCATGTATGTATATATATGTTGACTTAATAGAAAGCTTGTACGATGATGCCTTACTGAATGCCTTACTAATGAGCTACATGACCCTTGCATATGCCTTTCATGGTGATCTACCCAGGCTGATCCCAACATGCGTCATCTATCATAAAAGGCTTTTTGTGTTTGTCTTTTTTATGTCATTTCATCTCAACAAATCTTATGATGAATAATACCTGTTGGAATAATAAATGGTCTGTAGGTGTATGTGAGTATTGTGGAGCCTTATGAGTGCAGCCCTGTGATAGTGTTGCCTCCTGAACATGCTGACAGTCTATTCGAGGTTCAGGGGCTGATGTAAACGCTTTTTTTTTAATCTGCTGTAATTGTTTATATTGTGTTGCCTCTGTTTATGATGGTAGTGTCCTGTGTATGTTGTGTTGTTGCCTGAATGCGTTTGTTTGTGTGAAAATGTTACAGCTGTGTATTTATTAAACCTGTGTCTCAGAAAGTTAGATTTTGAGTTTGGAGTTTGTAATCTTCTCGTTTGTTGAAACAGAAATGAGATGGACCACATACTCTGTCTTGCTGTTTGCCCTTTCTCTCACACACCTTCATTATCCCTCTATTGATCTTTTTGTTTGTCCCAGTCCCCCTATTATCATCTCTGTGCTCTGTTTTCTTCCATCACAGTCTCGAGCAGTCTCCGTTATCTGTTCCTCTGTCTCTCTCTCTCTTTCTCTCTCTCTTTCTCTCTCTCTTTCTCTCTCTCTCTCTCTCCTCTCTCCCCCTCCCTCTCCCCTTTCTGCAATCTCTCTGCTCCTCTCAGGTTGTTGCCTCTCTTAGTCACTCATTTTTCTTGTTTTGCTTTTTCTCTTTTTGTATTTTTCTGTCTTTCATATTCTCTCAATCTCTCTTCGTTTTCTGCATCTTTATGTCTCTCTTGCTGTGTCTGCCTCTTTCTGCGTCTCATCCTATCTGTCTCTCTCTCTTACTCAGTGTCTTTGTCTCCTTCTCTCTCTCCCTCAGTGTTAACATGTGGATGAAGGTGAGTAGTGTAGTTGGCCTTATCTCCTCTTCACTCCCTCATTTCTTTGCCCATGTGCCTCGTGAGCACGGACGCACAAGCCTCAGCACGCTTCTGAAACGAGAGCAGAGGAAGGTCACATGGCTTGCCGTAGCAGTAAAGTGCTTCCTCACAAAAAGAGCAGGTGAACACGCACACTCGCCTTCAGCCGAACACACACACTTAACACTTAGACATTGGTACACCCCCGCACACGGCTGCTTTCTCCTGTGGTTATCACACATGAAAGAGGCGCTGCTATTAGCAGTTATTAAGCATGTATTAAACCCAGGAAATAATGAGCTAGAAGACGGAGAGGGAAAAATGTGTGTTTCTAAGAGAAAGGAAACGTGTGTCCGTTTGCGTGTCTGCACACATGACAGTTCTGTACCTGGTCTAAGTGGTATACTGACTCAGTTGAGAATAGCATGTCTTGAAACAGCTAAATAAAAGTCTTTTGAGCTGAAGTGTGCCTGAACCCTCAGTGATCTATTCTGACGTGTCCAGAGTGAAAGAGAGCACTTCTCTTGAACAGCTTAACTACAGTAAAGTACTGTGGTCTGCTCCAGTATTCATCAAACTGGTCTCAGTGTGCTCTGCTGCATCTCATTCTCACGGAAAGAAGTGCAATTTCAGTTTCCCCTGTTCTGGTAATTACCTTTTGGCAGGTTTATGATTCTGGAATAAAACAAATGGGAATGATCCCGAGACTTTCATTTCTCCATGTTAGCACCTTCTTTACGTCTTCTGAAACCCTGTTTTTCCTTCTGCTTTGGGTGTTTTTGACCAAAACTGCTCAGTTTAAGCTCTGCTTTACCTGTTTGTGTGTGGTGTACATGCACGTATGTGTGTGTGTATGCGAGAGAGAGAGAGAGAGAGAGAGAGAGAGAGAGAGAGATGTATGCTATAATGGTTGATACAGCATAGTGCTCAGGCTAATCAGAATAAACTACAGTCATATGTTACAGGCTCTTATTTATTAGCAGTGTGTTAACCCCAACACTCATCTTTTTTATTAAACCCTACAGCTGGACCATCAGCTTCGGTTAATGCAGATATCTGGGTGCTGACTTCTGCCACTTAAATAGAAAAGCAGTTTAAAGGCATCTGGTCCAGGTGACTGCCACAGTCTACATGAAACCTTTTTCTTTTTATCTCACTTCATCAGGTAACTTCAGTAATCCGTCAAGAAGACTTAGTTACAAATATTATAAATAGGATTAACTGAGAATGATGCTGATTGTAAGAAACAGTAGGAAACAGTAGTCGGGATAAACATCATCATTTACACTGACCGCTTATAATACTCCACTAATTAGGCAAATAAACAACAATGGTCACCCAGAGAGCTAGTAAGATGTGGGCAAGATGCAGACAAGGAGGAAGAGAAGACGGCGGAAGACTGTGGCTGGATGGAGCCATTCTGCCTGGCACCACCATTCTGGCTCAGTAGTGAATGTTCTTTGGGCTGCAGTGACCCTGTGTTTAGTGTTGGTCCTTGGTCCGTCTCCTCATTTGTGTCCAGAACTGTAGCAGTAGAGCTGGGAAAGTTGGCACTGGTCATCAGCGTAGTGGTCGTCGTTGTGACGGTTAGATGATCCTTAGTGTACCTGAATTCTCTTTATAAGTGGTAGATATTACATACCTCAGGACAGTAATGTCCCATTATACCTAATTAACATATAAATTGATTATTACTCATTTCTAACTCTGGTATTCCTAATTGCTATTATATGTGACAAACCTTGATTTATAACCCTGGGCTGATTTAGGCTAACAAAGACTGATTAAGTACAGATGGTTTAGTAGCTGTACAGGTGAGTGTTCTGACCTGACTTAAATGCCATTTGTTGAGACATGGTGAACTGAATGTCTCCAGAATGTATTTTGCCGAAACTCAGTTACTGATGAACCTCAGCGTCTTGTTACCCCTTAGAATTATGACTAGGTTGGGAACCAGACAGAACACTAAGCTTTGTTTGTTTGTAGATTCACTTTCCCTTTTTTAAGGTTGTATTGCTCTCAGCATATATCCAGGCACTGTGCTTCCTTGTTCTGTGTCCCCACAGCTAGTTTTCTTATGTTTAGATTGTAAATGCAAAAATCAAGTGACTAACAAATGCAAATACAAACGTTTCATAAACATTATGGGTTTTCCACTTTTGCACATCATCTAAATTAGCTAGTGTTGGAGATTTTATAAGATAATCAAAACAATAACTAATATTTGGGACCAAGTTTGATTGGTGTGTATAGTTAAACACCCCTAGTTAACGCATCATTTGCAGGGAACATTTTACTATTAGTGTTTATCCTTTCCTGACATTAACCGATCATGGAAATAATCACAGGAAACGTTTTTCTCTGATATGGTAAACTTAGCAGAGAAACAGTAATTGTGCATTGAGTATTCAGGGGTGTTCTGTCCAGCTTGCATAGGACTACATTGATATTCTGAGGCTTCAAACTTTTGGTTTGAATCACTGTTGTGAAAACAGAATGCTCATTTTCTGTCAATTAAAGGAATAGATTGATGGTAAACACAATTCTTTTTCTAAATGCAGTTAATTTAGCTACTTCAATTATTATATTAGGGAGTCTCATATATACATGAGCAAAATATACAGATATAACACATACATGCTATACACTATACAGTCTGTGTGCGTTCATATTAATGAACGTTTGAAAGGTATAGGAGTAGAGCATATGACAGAACTGCAGCCAAATAGAGACTGTAATATCCTTAATAAGTATACATGTATCATACATGTAGTGTACACAAAACCAGCTGTTCTTCATCCAGGTCCTTTGTAAATACTATTCACGGTTTAAACAACCCTAGTGAACAGCTGTACCTGTGCATCACCTGTGCAAGGGTGAATCACATTTAGCTGGGCGTTAGACTTGGATAAAGCCGCATTAAAGAACCATGGTGACTTGGAAGGTAGAGTAACATTACAGGGATTTATTTATTGGCCGTGATGTCCACCCTGGGAATACTAAACTAGCTTCTTCTTATAGCCAGGTAAATCTAGCTATTAGTTCAGCAGCTTCAGTCCTAAACTACAGCAGTACAGAATGGTAGCAGAAGTCAAAAACCAAACATGTCATGGCTCTTCATCTGCTCTGGGGTAAGCACAAAACCATGTTTATTAATTTAAATAAATGTGGACTATCTCTCACTCTAAATACAGTCTAAATACACTAAAGATCTCAAGAAGCTAAATGCTTTTGCAGCAGATGTGTCTTTCTCTACAGGACCATGAACTCAGTAGCATCTAGTCTGCAGAGATTGCTGGATATTGATGGTGCCGTGAGAGTAATTGCAAAGTAAAGACTACTTGGAAAATCACGCCTGACCCAGAATGCTCATGGCTTTATTTCTATTTCTCATTCAGGAAGCTCAAACTGTGAGCATGTGATCTTTCATCAGGGCAGTACAAAGACCAAGGCTGTAAAAAAATGGGATGTATAGTCATATGCAAATGATAAGATAGAAAAATAGATATTATAAATATATATATTGTAAATAAATAGAATAAAATAATTTATAGTAATAAAAATATTTTTAATTTGAATATTTAAACAAAATACTCAAAGTAGTGATAAAGTAGTGTCAAAGTAGTAGTTAGTAGTAGTAGTAGTAGTGGTGGTAGTTAGTAGTAGTGGTAGTAATAGTGGTAGTGGTAGTTAGTAGTTGTTAGTAGTAGTAGTAGTGGTAGTTAGTAGTAGTAAGAGGTGTAGTAGTAATGGTAGTTAGTAGTAGTGGTAGTAGTTGTAGTAGTAGTAGTAGTAGTAGTAGTGGTAGCGGTAGTGGTAGTTAGTAGTAGTAGTAGTAGTAGTAGTAGTAGTAGTGGTAGTAGTAGGAGTAGTGGTAGTTAGTAGGAGTAGTGGTAGCGATAGTTAGAAAGTAGTAGTAGTATTAGTAGTAGCGTTAGTAGTAGCAGTGGTAGCTGTCGTGGTAGTTAGTAGTAAGTAGTAGTAGTAGTAGTAGCAGTGGTAGTGGTAGTTAGTAGTAAGTAGGAGTAGTGGTAGTAGTAGTGGTAGTTAGTAGTAGTAGTAGTAGTGGTAGTTAGTAGTAGTAGTAGTGGTAGTAGTAGCGGTTGTTAGTAGTAGTAGTAGTGGTAGTAGTAGTGGTAGTTAGTAGTAGTAGTAGTGGTAGTAGTAGTGGTTGTTAGTAAGTAGTAGTATTAGTAGTAGTAGCGGTAGTGGTAGTTAGTAGTTAGTAGTGGTAGTAGTGGTAGCAGTAGTGGTAGTTAGTACTAAGTAGGAGTAGTGGTAGTAGTAGTGGTAGTTAGTAGTAAGTAGTAGTAGTGGTAGTTAGTAGTAGTAGTAGTGGTCGTTAGTAGTAAGTAGTAGTATTAGTAGTAGTAGTGGTAGTTAGTAGTTAGTAGTAGTATTAGTGGTAGTTAGTAGTTAGTAGTAGTAGTAGTGGTCGTTAGTAGTAAGTAGTAGTATTAGTATTAGTAGTAGTAGCGGTAGTGGTAGTTAGTAGTAAGTAGTAGCGGTAGTGGTTGTTAGTAGTTAGTAGTAGTGGTAGTTAGTAGTAGTAGTAGTTGTAGTTAGTAGTAAGTAGTAGTAGTGGTAGTAGTAGTGGTCGTTAGTAGTAGGTAGTAGTATTAGTAGTAGTAGTGGTCGTTAGTAGTAAGTAGTAGTATTAGTAGTAGTAGCGGTAGTGGTAGTTAGTAGTGGTAGTAGTAGTAGTGGTAGCGGTAGTGGTAGTTAGTAGTAAGTAGGTGTAGTGGTAGTAGTAGTAGTAGTAGTAGTAGTGGTAGTTAGTAGTAGTAGTAGTAGTAGTGGTAGTAGTAGTGGTCGTTAGTTGTAAGTAGTAGTATTATTAGTAGTAGCGGTAGTGGTAGTTAGTAGTTAGTAGTAGTGGTAGTTAGTAGTAGTAGTAGTAGTTGTAGTTAGTAGTAAGTAGTACTAGTGGTAGTATTTGTTGCTCAGGAAATACACTTGGTTAACAATTAGTCTCCCTAAGGGGGTGTTTTAATAGCCTGTTTTTCACCCTTCTTCTTTACACTTACGTAAGTTGCATCTCCCATAATGGTAGTGGTAATGGATCACAGCGGAAGTGCTCGGCATACGTGTCTGACTGATCTAGACACAAAGCAGTATGTCCCTTTTCCATATGCAGGGGACTACACTGCATAGCTTCAATCGACTGCATTTAACTTTACATCATGGATGTTCACACGTCGGAAGAAGCAGGAACTTTCTATATCCGAAACATTGCTAGACACAGATGAAGGGAAGATATGTCAACATTCAGGTATATGAACTGAACTGCTGGGAAATAATTCATTATTATATGAATTGTGAAAAGTCCACATTTATCAACATTAATGTGTTTTGACTCCTGTTATGGGTTTATACAGTCAGATTTGTTGGAGGAATTTTAATGGTCACCTAACCTGTAATAAAATACAATTCCAGGGAAATACTGTAGGCCTGCTATGAGGAGGATAATGTTTCATATTCCCAAGTAAAGTGGCAGGCTAGCTGGCAGGCTCTTGTAAATAAAGTTAATCGCTCATGTTAAAAAATTATGTAAAAAGTAAATAAATAAAACCTTTGTCATCAGTTCATAGTGTAAACATCACCAACACCACTGCTGAGACACATTATTATTACCACTTTCTAGTATTATTATTCTACATTATTATGTTCTACTTTCAACAGTGGCAGCATGTAAATCATGAATACAGTCACATTTTTGTGGCATTCTCTGGGCCCATTTATTCATGTGGAATGCACTCTCAACCGATTTGGGGATGAATCCATTGTTGCAACTTACATTCGCCCATACACCCAAGACTTCCAAGTGCTAGCCTGGCCCTCTAATTCCCCGAACCTGAACCCAACTGAGCATTTGGGGGACCACCGCGATCTTTGTGTTCACTCTAAGGATCCTCACCCATGCCCCCTCCAGCAGCTGTGGGATGCACTGCAGTCAGCATGGCTCCAGATACCTGTGGCCACCTAACAGGACCTTACCGACTCACTCCCAGCCTGCCTAGCTTCTGTCCGTGCTGCACACTGCGGTTACTCAGGATATTAGCTGGTGGTAATAATAATGTGACTAGGCTGTGTTTGATTTCCATACCAATGCATTGCTGATAGAATGGAATGAGAAAGTGTACCATGCTCAAAAAGCAAATTAGCAAAAATTCAATAGCCTTCTCAAAGCGCAGAGCCTTCTATTGCAGTGAAGGGGGTCCTGGATGAGCAGGTGACTGCAACATTGTGAACCCTGGATACCTACAGAGCATACAGAATGGACCAAACTGTTTACTGGCTTATTGAGTGTGAATCTTAGAATGTTTTGCATTTAGTTCGTAATGAATAGGCTCTGTCACTTCAGCTAAATCATGCTGATTTACACCATTCAGACGGTGGACCGATACTCCAGTAACATTAAAGCCTTTTGTCATTGTAATGCTTGCAGAAGCATGGCGTCAGCTTATTCCATTATGCCTTAAATGAGGTTATATACACCTCATGCTTCGCCTCTATCCGTATTAAGCACGCTCTGTCTTAACATCACCCACTCACAGGCTGAGTGAGTGGGGGAGTGAGTGAGTGAGTGAGAGCGCGAGACCAAGCGAGAAAAAGAGAGAGAGCGTTGACGTCATTCGGGTTTATTAGCGGTCTTCGCGATTCCCACAAACACCAGTCACTCTCTCCTCGTGCTCTCCGCACACGTTTATGGTCAATGCCGTGCTTGGCCCCCTTCTACACCGATTCTCCCATGCGCAGGAACTGGAGCAGGAATAAGGGTTTTACCTGAGAGCGCGTCTGAGGACTAGGAAGAAGCTCGTTGACCAGTTTTACAAGGAAGGCGATCCCAGTTTTCCTCCATGTGAAGAAAGGTATGCTCTAAACTGATATTGTATGCGCGAGTTGGTTTGTGCTGTATGTGTGGCTTCTTTCCCTGCAGCCCGCCTGTATCAGAGCCCTTCGTTTCAGTACCTCGGACAGCACACTGGGTATCAGGCAATAACTGCCTGGAACATGCTTCAGCTTCAGTCTCAGCTTCAGTCTCAGTCCGGTCAAACTCATACTGCCCAGTAGGATCTATTTCGCTCTGTAATAAGTCTCCCCTTTCTTTACTGCCTATTAAACTATCGCTGCGTTAGATGAGAACTATAATAACCCTTTAGAACCTGGGGCGAGCATGCGCACTCTGTTATTGTTGCTGGACTTTACAGTAAGACTTTTTCTTAACTTCCTTCCAGGGCAACCACCGGAGAGATGAACGAGAGCGCAGCAGCCAATGAGAGTTCAGCGGGGCTTTCGATGGCCTCGTGGAAGGAAGCCGAAACCTTCAACGGCAACAGCAGCCTCGCGCTCTTCTCCTCTCCGTCCTCCTCCTCCTCCTTATCCTATCTCGACTTCCCCGTGAACCCGTGGGACATCATGCTGTGCCTGTCCGGCACTGTGATCGCTTGCGAGAACGCCATCGTGGTGGCCATCATCTTCTACACGCCGACGCTGCGCACGCCCATGTTCGTGCTGATCGGCAGCCTGGCCACGGCGGACCTGCTGGCAGGCGTGGGGCTTATCCTGAACTTCGTGTTTCAGTACCTGATCTCCTCTGAGACCATCAGCCTCGTTACGGTGGGCTTCCTCGTGGCCTCGTTCACGGCATCCATCAGCAGTCTGCTGGCCATCACGGTGGACCGCTACCTGTCGCTCTACAACGCGCTCACATACGTGTCGGAGAAGACGCTGCACTACGTGCACCTGATGCTAGTGGGTGCGTGGGGCGCATCCCTGGGCCTCGGCCTTCTGCCCGTGCTGGGCTGGAACTGCCTGGACGACGCCGAGTCCTGCAGTATTGTGCGGCCGCTGCGTCGCGCCAACATCACGCTGCTGGCTGCGTCCTTCTTCGTCATCTTCGCGCTCATGCTCAGCTTGTACGTGCGCATCTGCAAGATCGTGTGCCGCCACGCGCACCAGATCGCTCTTCAGCAGCACTTTTTCGCCGCCTCGCACTACGTGGCCACCAAGAAGGGCGTGTCCACGCTTGCCATCATCCTTGGCACGTTCGGCGCCAGCTGGCTGCCCTTCGCGGTCTACTGCCTGGTGGGCGAGCGCGAATACCCTGCCATTTACACGTACGCCACGCTGCTGCCCGCCACCTACAACTCTATGATCAACCCTATCATCTACGCGTACCGCAACGCCGAGATCCAGCGCTCGATCTACGTGCTCTTTTGCGGCTGCTTTCACACCAACGTGTCCTACCGCTCCAGATCACCCAGCGAGGTGTAGAGATGCCTACAACAGCCAATACGCGCTCTCGCTTCAAAACCTCACAATTTGTTCTGGTTGGTTCCTAGAGCGTCCGGAAACAGCAGGTGCCCGTTATGCGGTGTAACGGGGAAGCAGAAGTTCAGAAAAACTCAGAAACAGATCTCTTTAACGAAGAGTGGAGTTAACACCGCTGTGAGGTTAGGACGAGGTTTTGTTAGGACAGCGACGCAGTTCTGCCTTTGCCTTTACCCCCGCTTTACCTGTACGAGTCTGCTATAATAATGCGAGCGTGAATCCAACGCTAGTCTGTCGCGCAATTGCACTTTACTGAGGCTCAAGCCAGCCAAGAGTCTGTCCCAATGCTGTGAACAACAGATCGTCGCACCCTCTGTGGTCGACGAAGCAACAAACTCAACATCAAGAATGTATTTCTAACAGTGGAAGTGAAAAACTAGCACTTTATTTCCTCTTTAAGATTCTGAATGCCAAAGCAGTATTATATAGGCCTGTATTCTGAGTGATCTGTGTGACGGAGTCTTTTTATCTTGTGAAATATTCTGACTGTATTTTATATGAGACAGAGAACAGAAATAAAACCGTTTCAAAAATCTGAAACTTTCTTCTTGTGTTTAAAGTTTTATGAAGTAGTGTCCACTGTTTCCAGCCCAACCTTGTTTGTTCCGAAGCCTAAACGTGTTACCCATCATTTACAGCCATATACAGTGCTCCATGCCTCTGCACACTTCACTGCACAGTTACTGTTCATTTGCTGGATTTAATATGTCCGGGGAGAAAAAAAAATGTGGCTTGTGCAAATTATATGGTGCATTTATACTTTAGGTGTATTTGTAAACTCAACAGAGAATAACGCACAGAGAAGTCCTGCGTCTGTTCCGGGTAGAGGAGGAACTTCTGCATACAACTGTCTAATGGTCCATAGCTCTACAGTCTTGATAGCTCTTGTACTGAGAAACCTATCAATCTTCTGTAGCTTCTCACTGACCCAGTGGCTCATCTGGGCAAATGAGTAGTCCCTCAGAATTCCAGATAAGTGTATGATTCCCATGAATATGCTTTTTATTTATGTGTTTATTTATTTTCTGTTATTCTGTATTTTCTGGTATTTTTAATTTTGTGAACGAACTCATACTTGTTCTGGGTATTTCTGGAGACTTGCCCCCTTGTTAAAAACAAAAACACAACTACAGATTCTGCTCTGTCCAGTGGTACAGCCAACTAAGCCAGCTGTTCAGTTAACAAAGCAGGTTAGTGAGTCGTTTTAACTGTTGATTTGGTTTTCTGAGTATAATGTATGTTACTTGATTGGGAATAGAAGGTGATGGGGTGCAAAAAACTATCCAGACAACACAAAGCACTCTGAAGGTGAAGGGCAGTGGGTAGTAACATTTATGTCTGTGTTACAAGCACTGAGCCACGAGCCAATATTCAGTATTCAGGTATTTTCAACACATGAGATATTGTAATTGAGGATGTCACTGCATTTTAGTCAAGAGTTCATATTTTTAGATTCAGTCCTGGTATACTGTACAGTGTATCTGATGTATGCAAAGCACTTTTATGTTATTGTTTTAAGCACTTTTGTCAGTTCATTGATTGCTGTACTATTATAATACTTCACATGCACTTTAGAACACCTGGTCTGAAAGGGAACAGTCTAGAGGAACCCAAAGACATGATGCCAATCAAGTCCAGAGAGATTTAAATCACTGTACCCTGTTTTTATCTAAGACCATGTTTAAATAGAGACTCGTGTGCCTTCACTAGAGCAGAGAGGCCAAGGAATGCCCCCTCCCCCTTGTTGTCCTGGTAAATAACATGTTACAGGTGTCATGTTGCACAGTAAATCTCCACTGTGCTCCATGTTGACTCACAGCCCCATTTTCCATCTATTTCATGGCTTTAGATATCTCCCAGATCACTGGGCGCAGAGATGCACATCACACTGAATCAGTCCTGCTTATCCAGTGCACACGTGGGAGTGTGTGATGGTCTGTAGCAGTGCTGAATGACGCGCTCTGGCTGCTGGTGTGAAGGACTAGTCTCAGTGTTGTTCTTAGTCCTATTTTATTGACTTCTATAAAACGTGACATCACTGATCCACCGTCAGCTCGACTGTTCTAACAGCACAGGTAGGTAGCATGCTCTCCAGCATGTCTGTCAGTAACCACTGTCCATTGTTCTGAAATGACCTTGAGCCTTCTGGGCCTTTACAGTCACAGTGGACTGACACACAACATGTACAAAACCATCCAGGCGGCTTTTCAGCTGGTCAGTTCAGCTACTTCACATTGCACCCATCGCTGACACAGGGGTTTCTTCAGACACTGTTTGTATCAATACCAATGAAAGTCAATGCTTATAGATAAAGGAGCTCTGGAGAAGCTGCATGTGAACCTCTATGGCGAAGTGGAGCAGTGAGACAGCATGCTCTGTAGGCATAGTCACCCATCAGTAACTTCTGATTGGGCTGGAGTGATCCGTTACTAGCTCTACCTCACTAATGCTCTTATAGCTGACATCCTTACAGCAATGCTTTTTAATTCTTCTTCTAGTCATTTTATAATCATCATCATATTCATCACCGTCCCTGTTTTGTCTGCATTGTTATTGTCCTTCTACTTTTTGTCATGGTTCTTCTTTTTCATGTCCTAGTTTATTTTTCTTGTTTCTTTTTTCTTGTTTAGCTTGTTCTTGTTCTATGTATTATTCTATCTTTTTTCTCTACTTTGTTGTTTTTAATTGCCTTTTCTTAATTCTATTCTTGTTCTTTTCCATGTTTCCTTTTCTCCTCTTTGTCTGTACTTGTCTTTTTCTTTCTTTCTGTCTTTCTTCTTCTTCTTCATGCCATCCTTTCTCCTGATATGTCCCTTTTACTTCTTGTCTCAGTTATTCTTTTTTGTTCTTTTTGTTCTCTTTACTCCCATTTACTCCTATTTGTGTCCATAGTCTGTTTTAATGTTAAAAGGGAGAACTGTAAAAAAGATTCTGAACATAACTTCTGATTTTTTCAATAAAAAATGAAACTTTAAAATTGAAATAAAAAATAATTTAAAAAATATGATAAAGAATGCTGTGATCTAGAAATTTACAAATGGATTTCTAGTACAGGCAGGACCATCAACCCAAGCTACAGTAAGTTTCTAAATCTATAAAACCTGATGTGGTTTTTTCATAGCCCAAACACAGAGCAAGAGACTTTAGCCACTGGCCAGTCATTTGTGTTTCTAACTGTTAAACTGTTAAATTCATGTTAAAAATCATGTTAAATTAAGATTATTTCACTGTTCCACTGAAACAGATATACAGTGATATATACACTCGAAAAAGTGATTTTGTGTTTTAGTTAGATAAACTACTGTTATCATGTTGATTGAACTATCTGGTCATTACAACAAAATAAAATATGTTTTAAGAACTTCAACTTGAATTTGAACATTGAAACTTAAAATCGCTTGTTTGAATAATGAAAAAAAAAGGTTTCCAAACAACTTTCTATATACTACGCATGCTCAGAGGGTCTGCGCTGGTTCATATTCGGACCGAAGTTGAGGAGAGCCATGTTGGGTACGCCGTACTCTGCCGTTGCTGCACATAGTACAACTTTTGTTCTAAAGTAAGTAAAAGTGACTGGAAACCAAAGCTTTCTGATTAAAAAGATTTATTACTCATATGTGAAGGCACATTGCACGCGGACATAATTTAAACACTGACATTATTTACTTCTTACTGTTGCGCTAGCTGAAAGCTATGGGCGCTAAAGCTAGCTAACTCGCTAACACTTTTACATGGCTTTGTGTGCCAGACAGGTTTAATAATTACAGTTAACGAATTAGCTAGATGCATTTTTATAGTTTTAAAAAGTCCACATTGTGTCGTCTTGACTGCATGTTTTTATAGTTCATAAATGTATGTAGTTAGCCAAGTATAAGGTTAAAATGCCGCGAGCCAGCTGACGTTAGCCAGGACAGCTATCCTATTTATTTAGCTAACTAGCTAGAAGGTAACTTTGATATCGGTTGATTCCTGAACAATGAATACACATTGAGTAGTTATATTAATAGGTCGGTGCTAGATGGCTAGCCTAGATGAGTTTACATGTAGCTATCTAGGCATGTAGTTTGTGTCGGGGTTAATTATTTTTTTACTAAAGTAGCACGTTGTCTTGTGTGCTGATATGCAAATGTTAGCTAGTAAATAACTGCCCGTCCGTGTGGACAGGCGGTGTATTGGATTTGATAGTAGTTTTGCCTTATCTCCTTTATTCGTTCTGTTTTGTTTAGCTCCACATAGTGGTAAAAGCATATAACTGCACTAACAGGAACAGGAAATGCCAGTAAACTTGCAGTGTTGTCATGGGCTTGTATAAGGAGCATTACATGTCAATCCTTTCAATCCTGTGCTTTAAAACCCACAGAACGGCTTCATCCGTAAGTCTTGTGCTGTTTACATCTTTATATGTGTGTTGTGACATTCATTTCTTTGGTTTGGAACACGACTTCGGAGTATATTGTATATATTGTCAGCTTCTTGTGGATTTACAATGGATGTCTTTTAGTTCTTACAGATACTTACCTCTGGTTGTATGTGTGTTCTTTTTCAGTTTTACAAAATTATTTCTCCAACATTAAATCCTGCCTAATTCAACAACGTGCTTGTTCCTTGGAGGATTTCTGGGGGAATATATTGTGTAGCTAGCTGTATAGCTGAAATACACGTTGCCCGGAAACATTTTTAGCGAGGACAGCATAGGCGGTCTGGTTATTTCACTGAAGCTGAGCTAAATGAGGGGTATTTGGAGTAAGGCATGCTTGTGTATTTGTTAGTAGTAGGGGTGGGCGATATGGCCTTCAAATAATATCACAATATTTTGGGATATTTTATATTCACTAACGATATACACAAATATAGTTAAAAAGGTCCATTTTTAAAACACTGTTTTGTGACAAGTCTTGAAATTTATGTTACAAAATGTTACTAAATTAAGTGTCACATTTTCAATACAGTATAAGACCTATAAATGAAATAGAATATTCCCTAGTAAACAAATCCCCAATAATATACTCAATGGCAAAACTGAATACTGCGTGAACATTGAGTCCAAATGAAAATATATTCATGTATTGTGGAGTTGAAAATTTTTTTTTTTCAATATTTATACAAATAAAGACTTTTGTTTTTACAACAGCAGCAGTTTATTTGGCTTACCAGCAAGTTTTTTTAAAAGTCAACAGGAAAAAAAAATTAACCTTAAACTTAACCTTAAAATTACACAGAATATTCCGGGCTAAATAACACTAACTATAAGATCAATAACTGCCAAAACTGAAAACAATGTATACAGTAAGTGCAAATGGACATGTATACATTTATGTGCAGATGAAAATGAAAATCAGTCAGTGTTTATAAAAGTGCTATTTACAGCAGCAGTAATTTTTCCGCCTAGAGACAGAATGTGTCCAGCTAACACTATTTTAGATTCTTGGACAAGAAAACCAACATGTTCACTGTTGCTGGTTTCAGAGCTAAACTTTGACAGGTTGCAATATTGCCACCAGTGCTAAACACCCTCTCTGAAGGTGCCCTGGTTGGCAGAAACACGCAGATATTTTCTGCCCAACTTGCTAACATGAGGAAAATGAATCTCATGCAACTTCCACCATGTGAGGGGATCACTCTCGCTGTCAGCTTGTGGACACTGTAAGTAGTTGTTTAGCTCAGCCTGGACTATCTCTGTGTGGGAGAGATCTCTCTTCTCAGTTGTTGTCTTTTTGAAAAAGCTTCCATGGGTCCACTTTGCTCTCTTTGCATCACTTTTCACTTCTGTGTCTGAAGTTGAAGCTTGGACAGCTGATTCCGAAGGAGCTGTGGCACTCTGCTCAGCCAGAGTGGCTTCCAGCTCTCTAACTGCTCTGGCTTTAAAGGACAGGTTCTCCTCTGCACCCATGTGCTGTGTCTTAAAGCGTGGATCAAGCACTGTTGCGAAACTGATCAGTTCCTGAACCTCAGGCTCTTTGTATGTCTTGTTCAGATAGTCAAGTATATCGGTTTTCATAATCTTGGTAAGGTCTGTGTCATTCCCTGCAATGTTTAGTGTGTCGTGGTTAAACAAATGAAGGACAGGCCTAAGGCATGAAACACTTGCATAATCTTCACCAGACAAAGCATCTGTAAATTCTAGGAGTGGACCTAGTGCCTTACTGACCGAATCAAGGACATCTACATCTTGCCATGTAAGCACTAGGTGCCTGGATGTTTTGTCAGCAGCCAAGACCTGTGTGATGGCTTTCTCTTGTTCCAACATCCGTTGAATCATCTTTTGTCTTGATACCCATCGTGTTGGAGATTCTGTGATTAGTTTGTTCTGGGCAAGGCCCATTTCTGCTTGTACCTCTTGAAGTGCCTGCTGCCTCTTCCAGCTATGAGAAAATGCTGTCACAATTTTTTTGTAGACCCCCACTGCTCTTTCAATTCTGGGGTCCTTCACACTCCTCTCTGGTGATGGAGTGAGAGAGAGAGAGACAGAATGTATTCAGTTAGAAATAAACATTTTTAATTGGATTAAACGTGCACTGCGCGGTCAGAGTAGGTAGAGGTCTGCATACTGCAAAATTGTGAATTTTCATCTCTTAGTAAACTTGGTCGTGAATCAAGCATATCCACAGAACCAAAGACGCAGCATGCTGAAGCCCTCTTCAACGCCTGACATCATTTTTTCTTCATGGAAATCTAAAGCAAGCTAGTTTATCCCATTGTCCAGGAATGTTCATGCTCATTTATGTTCATGCTCATTTAATTTCGTAATGATTGTAATTTCAGTTACTTCTACGTTTCCTTAATGGAAAATTCAGGTTTGCAGGTTTGTTAATAATAATTTGCTGAATTACGCTGCATTTTTATCTAAAGTATTCCAGCAAACGGAGTAATGCTGCATCTTTTTTGTAATTACCTGCTTAGTATAGCCTTTTAATATAAAGGTGTTGACTTTATCAAAGCAGCCTACAAACATATACATTTTTATCCTTGTTTTGTGTTAAAATAGTTAAAATAGACAGTCCAATTAACAATAAAATTAAAGTGACCTGATGTCCACTGTTATATAATTTCAGAGGAGATTTATTTATTTGTGAAGCACGGGCGGGACTGCAAGTGGGAGTGGGCTACAATGCCATTATTTTCCAAAAAAATTCCAGAATGGCAGCATCCAACGAACTTTCCCCAAATTGTCACATATACAGTGCCTAGCAAAACCATTTGGCCCCCTTGAACTTTTCAACCTTTTGCCACATTTCAGGCTTCAAACAATTTTTTGTGAAGAATTAACAAGTAGGACACAATCGTGAAGTTGAACAAAATTTATTGGATATTTTAAACTTTTTTTAGAAATAAAAAACTGAAAAGTGGGGCATGCAATATTATTTAGCCTTTTTACTTTCAGTGCAGCAAACTCACTCCAGAAGTTCAGTGAGGATCTCTGAATGATCCAATGTTGACCTAAATGAATGATGATGATAAATAGAATCCTAAATAGAAACCTGTGTGTAATCAAGTCTCCGTATAAATGCACCTGCTCTGTGATAGTCTCAGAGTTCTGTTTAAAGCGCAGAGAGCATCATGAAGACCAAGGAACACACCAGGCAGGTCCGAGATACTGTTGTGGAGAAGTTTAAAGCCAGATTTGGATACAAAACGATTTCCCAAGCTTTAAACATCTCAAGGAGCACTGTACAAGCGATCATATTGAGTATCAGACCACTGCAAATCTACCAAGACCCGGCCAAGAGGCCCATGATCACTCTGGATGAACTGCAGAGATCTACAGCTGAGGTGGGAGACTCCATAGGACTCCATAGGACAACAATCAGTCGTACACTGCACAAATCTGGCCTTAATGGAAGAGTGGCAAGAAGAAAGCCATTTCTCAAATATATCTATAAAAAGTCACGTTTAAAGTTTGCCACAAGCCACCTGGGAGAAGGTGCTCTGGTCAGATAAAACCAAAGTCGAACTTTTTGGCCACAATGCAAAACGTTCAAAACGCAACACAGCTCATCACCCTGAACACACCATCCCCACTGTCAAACATGGTGGTGGCAGCATCATGGTTTGGGCCTGCTATTCTTCAGCAGGGACAGGATAGATGGTTAAAATTGATGGGAAGATGGATGGAGCCAAATACAGGACCATTCTGGAAGAAATCCTGTTGGAGTCTGCAGAAGACCTGAGACTGGGACGGAGATTTATCTTCCAACAAGACAATGATCCAAAACATAAAGCAAAATCTACAATGGAATGGTTCACAAATAAACGTATCCAGGTGTTAGAATGGCCAAGTCAAAGTCCAGACCTGAATCCAATAGAGAATCTGTGGAAAGAGCTGAAACCTGCTGTTCACAAACACTCTACATCCAACCTCACTGAGCTCGAGCTGTTTTGCAATGAAGATTGGGCAAAAATTTCAGTCTCTCGATGTGCAAAACTGATACCATACATACCCCAAGTGACTTGCAGCTGTAATCGCAGCAAAAGGTGGTGCTACAAAGTATTAACGCAAGGGGGCCGAATAATATTGCACGCTTCACTTTTCAGTTTTTTATTTCTAAAAAAAGTTTCAAATATCCAAAAATTTCATCTCCCTTCTTGTTGATTCTTCACAAAAAAATTACAATTTCATATCTTAATGTTTGAAGCCTGAAATGTGGCAAAAGGTTGAAAAGTTCAAGGGGGCCAAATACTTTTGCTAGGCACTGTACACATTTATATTTCAGATTAAAATGGGAACTTACCAATGGCAGTATGAAGACTGTGTCCAAAGCAAGGCAGTCTGACCACAGTTCAGCGCCACAGCTTTAACGATGTTTGCTCCGCTATCTGTTGTCACACAGACCTGGTTCATTTCTTTAAGGTTCCACGGCAAGAGAAATTCCCCTAAAACTTTATTTTCACAATATTTTCTCCTGTGTGGCCTTCTGGAAAAAAGCTTGTCTGTAGGCGGGAACTCCATAGTTTCCAGTTGCTATCGTAGTGTACAGTCAAGTTTAAATACGGCTCTGTGGTTCTGCTCGACCACAAGTCGGTAGTCGACGCATAGTGCTCCACTGATGCTAATGTAGCGGCTAACTTGACCCGGCATTCATCATAAAGTTGTGGCAACGCTGTTTGTGAGAAATATTTCCTTCCAGGAATGTTGTACCTTGGGTCCAACTTCTTAACGAGATGCTTAAATCCTTCCCTTTCCACCGTTTGGATAGGCATCATGTCCTTAGATAACCAAAATGTGACTGCTTCAGTAATTCCACCGCTTGCTTTTTATGTCGTACGGAGTTCCACTTGCTAATGCTCCAGCTATGGTCGCCCGAGGGACTACTTTTGGTTTGACTTGTTCGTCAGACAAACTTTTGGGCTTCTCATCATAATTTTCGGTCAAACGCATTGACTAACGCTCTTCTGAAATAAATTGGATGTGTTACCACCTTTTGTGGTCACAGTATTTTTGCAGGTTTTGCAAATTACAGAAGTCTGTTTGGAGTCTGACCTTCTGTATCCAAAAACCTCCACACTACTGATGTAGCTCCCCTCTTAGGAACCAATTCGTCCTCGGTGCCTGTGGTGCTGCTCTCCGCTTTGGTGGCCGTTTTTTGTACTGTTAAGCGTGTGTGCGTGAGTTGCGTGCCCTTGCTTATAATATCGCGATATGGCAAAAATCCTATCGAGTTTCAAAATATACCGGTATTATCGTGGACTATATTATATCGCCCACTCTTAGTTTGTAGTATGGCACAATTTTAGTGATTGGACGCAAACAAATTTAGGTTATACTTTCGGTATGACTACAGAAGGATACAGTCTTCACAGCGCCGAAAACCTCCAGTTTTTTACGAGCTCTAAGCCACTATACCTTAGCTTTAAATAAAAGCTTAGCTTAGCACTGTTCTGCTATGCTGAAGTCCATCTCCTTTTGTCGAACGTAAAACGAGCTTGCTTATTATTCCTTATTTGATAAGTGACACTGCATATGAGACAAGATTTGATGAGGTATTTAATAAGGTGTTTGAATTTTTAAATGTGTTTTAAGGCTTCCAGTATGAGGTCTAGATAAAGTGAAGTGTAATTATAAAACAAACTATTGTGTATTTGGCATACATGAATAGCAATCCATGATTTTAGATGTTCAAGTAATTTTAGTTTTTGTTTTCCACAGGCATCAAACCAAAGAAAGAGGACAGCTGTGCTGCAGGCATTGCCATGGTACTTGAGAGAGAATCTCTCCAAGTTCCTTAAGATGTGTAAGGTATGCTTCAACTGAAACAATTCCAAAAAAGATGTACGAAACACAAGAAATACTTTGTGCCTATATAAGCTACTTCAAAATGTGAAATTTATGCATTTGTGTTTATAAAGCCCACTGATTGTAAAGATGTAATCAAAGTAATGACGATTGGAATCCTAGCTGTTGTAGAGGATGTGAAAGAATCCCTCCCAGCAATCTACAGTGATGTCGTCCTAGTCATGGAAGAGCATGCTGTCCTTCGTAAACTTGGTGATGTATCAAATGCTTTTATGAACTTGATGGGGCTGCTATACGCTTTGAAAATGAACTACCCTAAAGATCTCAAATATACTTTTGATGTGGTCCAGCGTCTGTTCATGGACATTGGGATAGAATCCTGCACTGCAAGAGTGTTAATACTCAAGAATAAGTTACTGAGTTAGAGAGTATTTCCCTGGTGGTACAGTGTATTTCTCAGGTACTTCCCTTAAACTGTAACATTTTTATTTTACTGTTTGATTATATGTTTTGTAAAAATGGGTTTTCCAAGACAAATTTGTATTCTTGCCCTCTGTTTGCAGAATGTGGAACATTCATTGTTTGTGTTTTACAGTATGCAGTAAATTTTCCTGATTAATCTGCATCTTTGCACATGTTTGGTTATATGAATATATTTTGTATTAGCCTGATGTTTAATGTGGGTCTTGCAGGGTTTCAGGTTAAGTTTTTGTTCTGAAACTAAGATCGCCAAGTCTGCTCTTGTACAAACCAGAGTATGTTTTTCCAGTTTTGGTGCTGTATTTGTGTTCAGTATTTCATGAATGGAAATTGCACTAAAGTAGGTGTCCTGATGCTTCCATCAATACAGTGCACAACTTTTTTTTTTTTTTTTTAAATAAATAGTGTAGAGTGACACAGCAGTGCTAAGGAGACTGTTATGAAGTCCTCCATGCTCCATTGACAAAATCCTAAAGTGTGTTTTGGTGGTGGAGTTCTATATTGCAGATGAGAATAAACGGTAAACAAACTGAGGGGAAGGAGCCACAGACACAGATCTTGATGTTGTTTTTCTTTTTCTTTTCCCCCCTGAAGTGAGAGGATAGCCTTTTGTTCTGAAACTGAGATTGCTAAGAAGAAAATAAACAATAAGCTGTATTTGTGTCAGCATTTCAAAGTTAATTAATCTTAGTTTATCAGAAGTGGAAATTACACTTATAGTAGACTGTATGTATGGTAGGATGTATTGGTATCAGGACACCTACTACTAATTCTTTCTTCCAAAATGAAGGGTGTTAAAGACCATATGCTGCTTTTGTTGGAGTAACTGTCTCTATACTAGATTTGGAGCATTGTTTTGAGGATTTGATTGCATTAAGCAACAAGTGTTAAAGTCGGGATTTTGGATTATCACCACCCACCTCATTCCCACCCCCCATCTCACCACAGAAGTATTGGACAGAGCACCGTCAATCCAGAGAACACAGTTCCACTTCCACTGCTCCACACATCATTGCTGTATCTGCTCTAGTCTCTTATTCTATTGGCAAAGGTCTTTGCAGGAATTAGACAAGCTGTGTGAGTGCACAGGACTCTCCAGGACTCTCTGGACCAGATCAACATGAACCTATTGGCACCATGTCTAATGCCAAGTATAGACTACAGGGGTATAAAGCCCCCAGCATTGAGCTGAACAGTAGTGAAACTGTGTTCTCTGGAATGATGATGCTTCATTCAATACTTTTGAGAAGAGTTGGAGAATAGGAGGTGAGGTGGGGTGATGACCTTGCTCAAATCCTCAAATCCTCAAATCCTCACAACAGTGTTCCGATATATAGTAGAAAGTCTTCCCTGGACAGTAAAGACAGTTTCTTTTACTGAAACAGTAAATGATCGTATGTCCCAATACTTTTGTTACTATAGTGTATTTGGCTGTGTTCTGGCACTTCCCATTAACATATGGTTACTAATATGTTGCAGAACAGAAGTCATATGGACAGAGGCCAAAGTCTCTACTTGAAAATTATGTCCAAAAAGTTTTGTTTTTCTGTAGTTGAGAACGATGTCATCGGTCATGTTTCTGCTTCAGCCAACTAATGAAAATAATGTGAATTGTTAATAAAAAATATTTTATTTAATGAATTATGCCTGTGTTTTTTTTGTTTTTTTTTTTATATTTCAGAGTAACTTTTCAGCAGGCTAATTTGAATTATTTGAAAACTGAAAAAAAAATACGTTCTGCCAATTTGTTTCAAGTTAACAAAACTAATTCTAAATCCATCTCACTTGAAATAAATAGTTGATTAAACTCAACTAGTGTGTAAACAAAACTTAGTTAAGTTAAATAAACTTAACAGATTATGTCTTTACAACTTAACTGAGTCAAAGCAAAATGATGACTTCACTAAGTTGGGTCAACAACAACAAAAAAAAAGTTACAGTGTACAGATATAGTGTGTTTAGTATAAATGAAGTATATTTGACCAGTGTTTGGTTCTTCTGAAAGGGTTTTTGGAAATAGACCCAAATACACAGTTGTGCCCAGAGAGGAAATTAATAATACTGCAATCTAACTCACCATTTTCAGTTACTCATATTCCAATCTCAGACTATTATACTGTATATATACTGTATATATATGATACCCTGCCACTGCCAGTAGGTGTCCTAAAACTGCTTTTTGAAGTATGGATAATGAAGGATAAAGTTTCCAATCTGTAGGTATATTAAAAACACCTCTTAAAATGTACAGAATTTTAGATTTTTAAAACAAGTTTTTTTCATTATAGATCATTTTGCTCAGCAGTTTGTCTGCCCAGGATTTAAAGTCTAGATCCTTTCTACTAAGCCAATTTGTCTCGAGTCCTCTAACTGTTTTGCATCAAAGCGCCATCTAGAGGTAAATATCTGATGTTCAGAGAACAGAGACCTGAGTTCTAAGGTAACAATGTCACTGTATAAACAGCTCTTCACACTTGACAGCAAAGATTGATGTTTAATGTTTTGCAGAAAAACAAGACTTTTTTTCTTATTCATGTTTAAAATCCTCTTGTTCTTGATTGATCATGAGTACTGTTTCAGTTAAACCCCATTTGGGGCCTGAAAGTACAGTTAAAATCTGCTCCTATGATTTCTCTGTTCTAAAAGTGTTAAAAATACACTTTCCAAGATTTTGTCCAAGCAAATTACTGTATTATTATATTTTTCTGTATTATTATAAACCTGCCAGCCCTGTCTTTGTTAATATTATTGATTTGATGATTATTTATTCACTTGTGAATAAAAATAGCCACTTTTTGGACTTGGGATGAAAACTTTAGCATTAGCATTAGAAGTGTGTCCTGGAAAAGCACTTTAGACTCCAAGTACTTACGTTTAGCCAGTGCTTGTTTTAATTTATCTATGTAAATATCTATGTAGTGAAGTAGATCTGTAATATGAAGTCACACAGTGAACTGTTACTTTCAAACACTGTTTAACAGAAACATGTATTTAACTTGTACTAGAGGAAATCTTTATTGAAAAACATGAAGTGGGCTTAAATGGAGCATACTGGGCTTAAATGGTTCCGCAGTGAGAACTGCTGAAAAAAGACAATGCTTTCCTTTCAAAATGTAAGATATGCTCACAAAACCATGCCCGAAGCCTAAATATAGTTTGCACCAAACATTATAGCAGTTACTGCTTTGCCCACATTCAGAAATATTAAGTTTTTGTTCATTAATATTAGCATGTGCTCGCTGAAGTCTGCATGCGTTTTGATGGGATGTACCATTTAAGCCCACCTGTAAAAAAAAGCTCATTTATTAAATTAATCGGCTCCACAGAAAACTTTATGATGTATTTATCTAAATATCAGTGTTAGATAAATAGCGAAATGCTTACTATTTGTAGCTGACAACCTTAATTCTTGTGGTAGTTTAGCATTAACAGGTTAGGGGTGTTAGCATGAGATTATGTTTTTTAGCATATAAAACTCATCTTCCATTTGAAGTATATTTATTTATATATCAGAATTGGTTAATTTATTATTATTTTACATAATATTGCTTAAAATGGATGATTTCTGACAGGTCCCAAAACACCAAAAGGTGCCTTCTTGTCAGGGGTCCCGAGACTGTAGACTGTATTCCATCAACAATGGAAAATGTGATTTGCATGCAATAAAAATATATTTTCCTTTTTTTCAAAGTTGAAAGTGGGCTTAAGTGTGCATAGGCTCAATAGGTACACTTACCCTAAGAAAGATAATATTCAAGTAATAATTATTGTAAGGGTCCGGAACTCCAAACCCCAGAATGCCCCAGGCTGATCAAGCCAACGAGCGGCACCTGAGGCGGCAGACATATAAGCCCCCACCACACAAACACCCCCGGTGCACCTTTGTAGAGGGGTAGCTGGTATGGTACACCTGAAAGCAAAAAAGGAAAAAGAAAAAGCGAAAGCTAAGCAAAAGAAGAGAAAATAGAAAAAGAAAAGAGAAAGCTAAAGAAAAGCTTGGTAGCTTCACACTTGATTCTTCTCAAATCCTAGGCAGTTAATTTGTGTCTGTAATTTGTGCTTTTTCTCAACACGTTTCTTGCGACCCTGTTGACTATTTGCAACAAAACGTTTGATGGTTCTGTGATCACGCCTCAATATTTTAGCTATTTCAAAAGTGTTGCATCCCTCTGAGAGACTTTTGGTCATTTTTGAGTTGAATCTCTTTTTTGGCCCATTTTGCCTAAAGAAAAAAGCTGCCTAATTGACCTCCTTAGGCCACACCCTCCCTCATTACACAGACACATCACCTGCTCTGCTTAAATCCATTAAGCATTCATGCTTATCCAGCTTGGAGTTGAGAAATATGCCTAAGAATAATATGGTCAAAATACTCACTTGCCTAATAATTGTGCACACAGTGTATGTGTGCGAGGTATTCTGCCTTGGGTCAGAGCCTGAATGGTCTGCGGGAAGAAGTTCCTCCTTATCCTCTCAGTGTTTCAGCAAGCGAAAGCACTTGCCCTGACCTCAACAGAGGTCCATTGTTGAGATGGCTGGGGTCTTTCACTATCTTTCTGGCCTTGGTCCAGCAGCTTGTAGTTGATGGTTTGCGGGTCAGGAAGCTCTGTCTGAATGATGCGCTCAGCAGAATGCACCATCCTCTGACAAGCTCATCTTTCCTGCCTGGGGCTGTTCCCAAACCATGTGATGTTCTTTGTGAGGTATATCCATGGCACTTTAGATGGCAGTCTAAAACTTCTGAGGTCGTAGAGACGCTGACAGGCCTACCTCGCCAGTGAGTTGATGTGGTCCATACTCCAACGTATTTTAAACTATTTCAGTATTGGCTCTTTTTGGGCTTTGCTTTTATCCTGAAGAAACGCCAGGGCATCCCGTGGACTGTGGAATAAATTTCAACTTGCTGACAAAATTTGATTCCCTCAGAGTGGAGTATTTGTTGTTCCCTTCATCATTATGCCTCTCATTACCACTGCCCTTTCTGTTCTGCGTGAGAAGCTACCCATCATGTGTTTGTACAACACATGACCTTGGGGGCTCAGTAAGTGAAATGACTTAAACTGGATTCCAGGTACCCTCTGGCCATGTCCTGACAGTCATCAGTCTGAACCTTTTGAAAGCTGTTTAGACACTTCAAAATGTTCTTCCTGTTTTCTCAGCATTGGTTCCAACCACTGCTTGATTGAGTTTTATCACTTTCACATCAGTTTCAGTTTTCTATTTTGGTATTTTAAGTTTCTAATTCGATTTGTCAAAGGCATGTGCATATAGTCTTTAGTTTCTATATCTGGCCTAACAGTGCGTCTCTAACTCCTTTCCAGGCATTGTCTGTATTCTTGCTCTGATCAGTGACCAGAAATGCCAGCAAACTGACCTTATGAATTATGATAACGGAGTACAGGGGTCTCTCAGAGCATACCTTTGAAGTTGTCAAATGCTTGTTTAGCTTGGCATTACCACATGGCATTTCTGGTAAGCTCACATAGTGGTTCAGTGTGATGTGACCAGTGGGATACTTTTACTAGAAATGTGACCGTAATTAAAACATCCTATTTGCATTTAGGGATTGCCTCTAATTTGCTTGCCTGGGTTAGTTATATTGATATGATATACAGGCATTGCAGAGACAATGTATGAAAGAACTCTCTGCGTATGCTGTCAGTTGCAAACAACATTGATGCCTAAAGTCTGTATTTGTCCTAGACCTGAGCTCATAGTCTCATATAATACTGGGTGACCCGTGCTCTACCCTACAATACTGTAACATCCATGTCCATGCCTGCTGTTAGGCGTTTTGAACTTATTGAGCCCTCAGGTGGTGTTCTGCTGAGGTTGGACACAGTATAAAGGGAACCAGTGCCAGCAGTCTGGGTTTATCTCAGTAGGCTCTGCTACACTGGTGGCCCTTCAAGCCCAATGTCACTGTGTTTACTCCTGAAGATGGATCCTGTTCAGGAAAATAAAGTTTAGACCGGACGTCCCTTCCCACATGCTGGAATCTCCCCACTCATTCTCTTCCACACAGACCACTAAAAAGTGATATCAGAGCAGAGTAGGAAGAGATTTAGAATGAATGCCTTCTTATCCAAGATGTGCACAACCATAGTTAAGCAACACACTGGATTAAACACAGTATAAAGTCCCAGCTGCCCCAGCTCATATCAGTACGCTCCACACTTGTCTTACCTTTGGTCATGTTGCTCTGTGGTTGCTCCCCAGATTAGTATATCATCAGAGTCGTTTTCAACACCGTCTATGTTCTCAAACAGCAGCTTTACTGTCCTATGGAAAACTTCAGGTGCAGTATCGATCCCAAATAGACACAAGAAATGTGTGTGTTAAATGTATAAGAGCTGACATCATTTAATTTGAGCTGCCAAAAATCACTGCTGTATTTAGAATCAGAATTTAGTATACTCAACAATCAGAAAGAGGTTAAACCCACGTGTTGGTTCATATAATATAATATTTTTAATCATTGTTATTTTTGAGTTTTTCTTTCATTGTGACTGGAATCTTTGTGTGAGCTTTTGGCACGATTAGTTTATATATCTGAACTGTTCGCACTAAATCCAGGCAAGCAATGCCCTTAAACATGTACGCATATTCAGTACACATTTCCATCATGACACATTGTTCAGCATCTGAGTTTCGTTTACACAGGTTTATGTTCCCAGTGTCATTCATGGTGTCACCATGAATTGTATGTCATTATGTTTTTGTGTCTCACGTTTAACTTATGTGTAATTAATACAATTAATAATGCAGAATGCAGCTGCTAGAGTCCTTACTAGAACGAATCATCAATCAGATCATATAATCCCAATAATGTCCTAATTACACTGACAACCTGTTAAATTTCGTGTGGAGTACAAGATTCTACTCCTAAAGTATAAATTATTAAATGGCTTGGCCCACCAGTATCTCAGTGAACTACTTCAGTCATACAAACCCACAAACTTTATCCATTCGGGAATCAGACACACTCATTCAAATCTAGACTCAAAACTTGCTTGTTTGCACAAGCATGTAGCTGATAAGATCTTTTTACTGCTACAATTTACATTTCTCTATAAATGGACCAAATACCCAAGCTTCTCTCATCTGTCTTCTCTATGAGCTGATCAGTGCTGATGGATAACATTGAAGGGTTACCTGTGCAGAAGAATTCTCTCCAGGACTCTCTGTCTACCTCTTAGTCCTACTAATCAGTCTCAGTCTCTTTCTCTCTCTTTCTTTCTTTTTCTCTTTCTTTCTTTCCTACCTTCTCTTTGTTAAGCACAGGAATGACATTTTCTCCAGAGCAATCACATCAGAACCCCCAGAGCAGCTAGAGGCACCTGAGCATGAGCTCTACTGTGGGTCTCCTGCCCTGTTTCTCCAGTTCATCACCCGGTATGACAACAACCTCTACAATGACCAGCGTCTGGCTCTGCTGAGCTCCCTTCATTGGCTTCCTTTCGTTGCCCGCATCAGATTTAAAACTCTGTTGCTCGCCTACAAAGCCAAGAATGGACCAGCGCCTCCCTACCTTATGGCAATGGTGAAGAGTTGAGCTGTACCTCGAACCCTTCGAGCTTCAAGTACAACTCAACTTGAGCCGCCATCCCTGAGGACTCTTCTCTGTCCTGGCTCCCAGATGGTGGAATGAACTCCCACTGGGCGTCTTCAAACGCAGACTGAAGACCGATCTCTTTTCGTAATGCACTTAAGTATGTGAGCTCTAGTAGAGATGTAAGTTGTGTGTATTGTGTTGCACTTATAATGACCTTTTCTCCTCTATAGGTATGAGCACAGGGCTGGGGTTGCCAGGTAGTGCTCTTTTTGCTTTATATACGTCTGTGTATTGATTTCTCTAGGTACCAGCATTGGCCCCCTTTTCTGGCACTGTCTGAGCTCATGGTGAGTTCTAGGCTCTAAACTTCCTGTACTATCTGGAATATTATCCAACGGAACACTAAGCACGGTTGTAAGTCGCTCTGGATAAGAGCGTCTGCTAAATGCCTTAAATGTAAATGTAAACTCTATCTATGGGTCAGCTCCATCTTGCAGTTACTCCGTCCTGGACTAATCAGACTGGATCTAATAGATGTTCTAATCTCCTTTTCCTGTTAGTTCTGTCTTTCCCTTCATCCAGGATCGACCTGAGGAGGTTGGGTTTCGCCTCTAAGCCTGGTTCCTCTCGAGGTTTCTTCTTTACTCAAGGGAGTTTTTCCTCGCGACTGTTGCCTCTGGCTTGCTTAAGGGGGGCTTGGGCTTGGATCCGGCCTTCCTTGCCCAATCACACCCCGTTGCCTCGCTCGCCGTCTCCAGAATATTGATTGGTCACCTGTTGTTAATTTGTCTGTTTGTTTAAATACTTCTCTCTCACACTGGCTCATTGCGAAGTATTGCCACTCTGTAGCATACCAAGCGTTCTCTCTCTGTGTTTGATCTTGTTACTCTGGCTTTGACTCTATTTTGATTGTCTGGTTTACTCTTCTTGTTTATCCCCTTTGATAGCTCTGCCTGGTCTGATTGTCTGCTTGGTTTGACCCCTGCCTGTTTATTGACTCCTATTCAGTTTAGCCCTTGATTGTATTTCCTGGTTTTTGGTGTTGCTGTGTTTCAGTGCAACCTGTTTAATAAACTGTGCCTTACTTTCAGTTCAGCGCACGTTACACTGTTTTGTCCACACCTACATCTGTTTTTCTTATCCTTTATAACTAACTGATTTTCTGTGAAGCTGCTTTGACACAACATTGGATGTAAAAGAAAAAAAAAAAACGATAAACAAATATATATTGATTAATTGATGATAACAATTCTGTCTTGAACGAGCACAGGAGGCTACTTTCAGATGCACACTGTTGGGTTCTGTTTTCAAACTGACTGTCCATTCCTCCTTCACAAGGCCAATAAAGAGGCTTGATCACTCCTCTGCAACATCATCAGCTACACAACTCAGCAAAACAATTCACTCTCTCACAGCTTTTACCTAGTTTTCCATATGTGGTGCATGTTCAAGTCCTTGTTTTGGTCCTACTCTGGTCTTTTCAGCCTGCTTGCTTATGTTTTAGGGCTTGTAAGGAATGTTTTAGGGATGTTTGTATAAATATAACTTTGAATAATCTTTTTAACATCAATGTGAATCAGAAATCATGATGCATTTCCTTGACCTTGAAGAGGTTTATTTCCTGTAATATTCTGTGTATATAAAATAATTTGTTTTTAGATTTGATTCAGTTCAGTATTTTACATATAGATCAACTTTCTGTTCCAGAACCACAAGCAAACAATGAATAAAACATCCTTTCACACCTTTACATTAAACACCTGACACATGGATTTCAGCCAACTACTCATCCTACTTTTAGAAGTATCCAGGGTACTTATAAATAAACACACCTGTGGCACTGGCAGAGGAGAGTGTAGTAAATGCTTCTGTCTCTGTGCACATACAGTGCTCACTCATTCGGTTCTACCAGCAATAAATCTTCAGTAAATAGTCAGTTTAGCTTATTAAAACCCAGCCTAAAACACAAAAGGGTTACTAAGGTATATATGAGTCTTGAGAACTTTCTAACACAGTATAAATGTAGATTACTCTAAGACAGTGTGTTGGCTAAACCTTCTAGAACACTGTGAATGAATGAATGACAGTACAGGAGCAGTGAGAATGGAGGAGAATCCTGTGAATAGGCTCACATTGTAGAACAGAACACTTGTTAAACCTTGTAAAACACTGTAAAGAGTGGAAGACATTGTGGAGCACTGTAAATATAGGAAGAGCATCGTATGATATGTGAAATATAAAAACAAAAATAAAAAGCTTTTACTTTTTCAGTGCAAATATAATAATACAATATACTTATTATTATATAATTATGTATATCAGGTATCTTACTCTCTATGGTGCATAACATTATCAAAGGACTGTGGGAGTTGAAGGCCATATACAGTACCTTTTAGAGCTGAAGACAAATGTTCAAGCCCAAATAATGAAAGCTGATGTAACAGGTGGTAAACATCCTCATTCATACCTTCTGAACTGTTTTCTATTTAATTCAAAATAGTCAGAATCATTTTATATCAGCGTTACACCGTTTTACTGGTTTTCACTAGGGTTAGTGGTGTTGAAGTTTGTCGAACAGTGTGAGTGAAGAAATACCATTCTGGAACAGTATGACCAGTAGAAAGCATTCTAGTATGAATGAGTGGAGAACATTTTAGAGACGTCACAGCCCTAACACACAGGTCTGACACACAACATTCGCTGGGTCACTTTTCTTTACTAAAGAAAATTTATTGTCAAAACAAAAGACAGAACAGAGTCTCATTCTTTATTCTTGTATTTTAAACTTCGATCTGTGCTGAAGTCACATAATATCTCATGGGGCTCTGACCTAAAAGATCACATGATAATCAGTTGGATCAAAGAGGCTTCCAAAAGAGTAGCATCTTTTATCTATGCAAAGCTTGTGTCACATGTATCTGCAAACATCACCAGGCAGAAGGAATGGGACAAATGGCACACAGTTTCCACCCTTACTGTACATGCTGTCCGCCCGGGACTCTGGGGACCTTCTTGCATTTAATGTGCCACTGTCTAGCAGTCTACAGTGTTAATCCGCTTTGATTAAGATGTACCTCCCTATGGATCCTGAACTTCATTTGGTCAATGGTGATTTGAGACTCCATGGGAGGTTATTGTGGCTAGCTGGCGTGATGGCAGCAAAAAACAGTTATCGTTTAACAGTGGTTACTCCCTCATAATCTGTCCATACGTCACTGGCTACAAACTCTATTGGATATCCTGGAATTATCATCTGCAAGAATTAACAACAGACTCTTCTTACCTGGTTAGCTGGGGGAGGAGGTTTGGTTTGTGAATGTGTGAGATTGTTTGATTCTTGATTTATATTGAACATTAAAAATAATAAATAATGAAACTACTAAAACAAACGGGCAAAACAGAGTCTAGGAATCTGTTATTCTTTCCTTTAACCATGCAGAGTGCTGAGTTCAGGATTTTTAGTGCAGGCACATGTGTGTGAGCATGAGTGTATGATGATTAACTACCTCTCTTCCTAGAAACACAGACATCCCTGGCTGCAGTGCTCAGTAAAGCACTTTATACCTCTGTCCTCTGTCTGAGTTGAGTACACTGAACACACTAAAAGCTGTCTGTTCTGCACATGGCATTAGTCTGTGCACACCTACGTGAAGATGATGAACATTTCTTTTATAATACAGGCTATTTTTTGAAAATATTCCAAATTAAACTGTGAAATTAGTTTGTTTATGTAATGCACCTCTATGTCTGCATTTATCTCCTGTATCTATTTATGCTTTATCTAGTCCATGCTAGATAATACTATATTGCACAACTGAGGATTTTTAAACTGGAGCTGAAATTTTAAGAGGAATTCAAAACATCTGTTTCATTCAGAGTGATTTGATGTCATCAGAGAAGCTTACAGTGTTTAATCTAAAACCTTATATATAATGATGTTGAGATGTTGGCCAATGTATAAGGCAGACAGAGAGGTATATACAGTAGCAAGACAAAATGGTTATAAAAATGATTAAACACATCTCTCTTTAGTAACATTTCATACATTTACAAGAGCAAATTATTAGAAACTGTATTGTCATGCCTCCCGGTTCTCCTCCCGACTCCAAACTCCCGAACACCACTACCCAAAATCCACCCGTCAGTGGCGTCACCGTCACAAGTCCCTAAACCGCCAATCACGGACAACTCTCTCGCTTGTTACTGGTCAAGCTCTGATCGATTTCACCTGTGTGTCTTTAACTCGGTTTGCCCTTAACCCCCTGCTCCACGCTCAGCTTTTCTCAAGCTATTGTCACAGATAGTGCTTACTGAGCGGTTCGTCACGTTTTTACAGTTCTTTGATCTGTTGTGCTTTTCGGTTTTTGGCTTTGTCTGCTCCTTGGGATTTGTTTGCTGTGCTTTCTTGCTTGATCTTTCGGTTTTGATCCTGTGATTGTTTTTCACCCTTGCCTTTCCTTTGTGTTACGTTCGCTTTGTCTCTGCTGCTGATTCAGTGTACCAGCCTTTTGATTAAATCTGGTTTTACCTTTAAAGTTAAGTCTCTTAATCGTCACAATAATTCAATTCAATAATTATCACTGCTCATAATCACTGTAAATAAAAAATCTGCTAAGAGTTTTCAATAAGCATTACTGATTACATAATGTTTATAAATCATTATGCTGTACTCCATTAATGTAAATCCATTAATCTGAGCATATCTCAGTGGAAGGGTACATTCAGAATTTAGTACTTTAGTTAAGGTTTTTGGGCTGCTCTTGCACTATAAACAGGCCTACTGGTTCTTGTATATAATACTATAGAATTTGTAAAATTATGCATGAGTAGTGCAACTGGTTTCTACAAACAACAAATCGTAGAACTGGTTCTTTCATTAACTTGCTTTCTTTACCAAGGAAAAATAATTTGGTCAGAAAAAACAAAGCTCTAATGGTTGGTTTTACGTGCCACCACTAAAAGCTAGTTGAGGGCAGGAGTTCTCTATACTCCATCTGCTTGATGGCGTTTGAGACTGTTTTATCAGCTTCAGAAGCTTCCTGTCATCTCTTTGATAAATCTCTTTTCTATCTTCTGATGTTGAAGCTTTTCTGGAGCTGCTATTGCCAGCTCTGCAATGGCTGTTGTCTGGACAATTGTATTTCTGTCAACTCCATATATTTGGAAAGCTTCTGATGTGGCCTTGTCCTTCTTGTCAGGTTTAAGTGGGTGTGTTTAGGTAGGGATAATAATTAACCTGTGATGGGCGGCAACCTGTCAGGACCACATTAAGACCACTTAATTAAGACCAGGGTTACTTATAGTTGTACTGAATACCTGGTTTGGCTAATCATATCTTGAGTATATTAAATCAGATTTCCTGCTGATGGGATTTAGTGTCTAAAGACTGGAATATGTTTTCAGTTAGATTTGTAACCTCCAACAGGTATGAAACAAGTATATTTCACATCCCCCACCCGCCGGCAGTGACTCTTCTCTGTTTTTTTTCTCTGTTTTTTGTTTCCATCTCCCTTTCTGCTTCTTTTAATTCTGAGTTTGACATTTATGTAGACAACATTTCATTGAAGCATTTCAAATTCAACTTGAATCAGCTCTTAAACCTGCTGTTTAAGATAAAAAAAAAAAATCAGTAATTATTTAAATTTATACATTGATAGAGACCTAATATTCTGAAAATATATGTATGCTTCTAATTTGCACAGAAAATCTTGCAATTAAATTTATTTTGTCCTACTAGAGGGAGCTTCATTAGTAACTACATATTGCTTATATACAGTATATATATACCTATGTGTGTGTGTGTGTATATATATATATATATATATATATATATATATACAGTTGTGATCAAATTTATTCAACCCCCAATGCTGCGAAGGGTTTTATGGAATTCAGTGCACATTTGTAATTGTGTTCATAATGAAATCTTACAAGGACTTGTTAAAGAACTAAATGCAACTAAGATAGCATCAATTGTTTTTGTCATAAAGTATTAAATGGCCTTTTTGTGATTTCTTCATTGACACAATTATTCAACCCCTTTACGACTACCACTCCTAAGAACAGAGGTTCATTCCAGTGTTTTCAATCAGGTATTGAAAACACCTGTGGATGTCAACGAGCAGCAATCAAGCATGATAAGCACCAATTAGGCAGATTTAAAAGGACTGTGATACTCAGCTCCTTCTAGACATCTACTGGTGTGTTTACAAGCATGGTGAAGGCAAGAGAATGGTCCCAGAAGACAAGAGAAGAGGTTATTGCTCTTCACAAGAATGGCAATGGATATAAAAAGATTGCTAAGTTGTTAAATATTCCAAGAGACACTATCGGAAGTATCATTCGCAAGTTCAAGTTAAAGGGCACAGTGGAAACGTTACCTGGTCGTGGCAGAAAGAAGATCCTGACCGCGACTGCTGTGCGCTACCTGAAGCGTAATGTGGAGAAAAATCCCCGCGTGACTGCTAAGGAACTGAAAAAAGACCTGTCAGATGTGGGCACTGAAGTTTCAGCTCAGACAATAAGGCGCGCACTGCATAACGAAGACCTCCATGCCAGAACTCCCAGGCGCACCTCCTTGCTGACTCCAAAGAACAAGAAAAGTCGACTGCAGTATGCCAAAAGTCATGTGGACAAGCCACAAAGGTTTTGGGACAGTGTACTGTGGTCAGATGAAACTAAATTAGAACTGTTTGGGACAATGGACCAGCGCTATGTTTGGAGGAGGAAGAACCAGGCTTATGAACAAAAGAACACCTTGCCTACTGTGAAGCATGGCGGGGGGTCAATTATGCTTTGGCTGTTTTGCTTCTAATGGTACAGGAAAGCTTCAACGTGTGCAGGGTACCATGAATTCCCTTCAGTACCAGGAGATCTTGGAGGAAAATGTGATGGAGTCAGTCACAAACCTGCAGCTTGGGAGACGTTGGACCTTCCAACAGGACAATGATCCGAAGCACACATCCAAGTCCACTAGAGCATGGTTGAACATGAAAGGCTGGAACATTCTAGAGTGGCCATCGCAATCACCAGACTTAAATCCAATTGAGAACCTCTGGTGGGACCTAAAGAAGGCAGTTGCAGTGCGCAAGCCTAAGAATGTGACTGAACTGGAGGCTTTTGCCCATGAAGAATGGGCTAAGATACCCATAGGTCGCTGCAAGACACTTGTGTCAAGCTATGCTTCACGCTTGAAAGCTGTCATAACTGGAAAAGGATGTTGTACTAAGTACTAAAAAAATAATGTCACTAGGGGGTTGAATAAAACTGATAATGATGTGAGCACAGTAAAGACATTTGTGGTTATTCCATCATAAATATTATGTTATATTTGTCTAATTTATAAGTGCCTCTTTGATATAATTGTAAATAAGATGACTGAAATGATCAAAATCAATGTCAAACTGGCCAAAACACTTTATTTCAGTGGGGGTTGAATAAATTTGATCACAACTGTATATATATATATATATATATATATATATATATATATATATATATATATATATATATATATATATATATATATATATATATATATATATATATATACACACTTTCTTTAAATTTATCATCTAAATTATAACATGCAAGGGTACATGGTGGACTTCAAAACATATTTGCAATAAAGCATCTTGCTGTTATAAATAATAATCCAATGCATTTTTTATTTAAAACTCTTACAGTACTTTTATTTTCGATGCCTAAATATAAACAACATTGTAACAAATTATATTAAAAATATAAATAAACCTCAAACAGTTGCCTGCCATTGCTGGCACCTTTGCTTCTAGAAAAACAAATTGGTTCATGTCATGCATTTCATTGATTTAGAAAATTGTGTAAAAAAATAAATAATTTAAATATATATTTTACAGTTGTTGCACAAAATACTTTTTGAAAAAATATTTTTTTTCTTATTTTTCTCTAATAGCCCAACAGGCATGATCATAATGAGCCATGAGGTGGTGCTATTGAACAAAAACAAGAATCAGTCCTATACATTTACATAGGACATACCTTACATACCTTAAATCACTGATATATTTTATTAAGCCTTTTCTGTTTTCTGTAGTTGTTTAGAGTATGAAAAAAACTTTATTTACTTTTATAAACTTTTATTTGCTTTAAATAAAATGGTCCTAAAACAAACTATGCAAACTCTAGGTAAACAATTATTCACCAAATCTTGACTTTAACCACAAGACATCAGTCACACTCAGCCTTTTTTCTGACATTAAACCCAGCACCGTTTCTCTGATTGTGATCACATTTGTACAAAATGTAAAAGTTATGAAAACATTATCTCAGCACACACAATGTTATATTAAGATTGGTTTCCATAGGCCCCTACAGTGCTCAACCGTTTCCTGCTTTATTAAAATGTCTTTATTTCTTGCTAACAAAGACAGTATAATGCTTGCAAATTCCACATTTCTTAAAGACTTAACAAATAAAAAGTTTATACTAAAAAAAACTAACATTTTTAAATGAGGAAAGATTGCTGTGGTCCAAAAATCTCCCACCAAATCTGTCCACATAACCTGTTCAGATAAAATGGTTTCTCCATAATCAATAGAGTTACATTGCTGTTTTAACTTGCAATTTAGCTTTCAAAATGTGCATTTCGTGTGAAGGTCAGAAACACCGTGCTCTACAAGCATCCCCTGTGATACTGCTGTGCATATGTGGGTGCACACAAGTCTCACAAAAGGTAGAAGACATACCCGCTGACGAGGGTAAAACCGTTCATTTAAAATCAGATTAGAAACAGCTTAAATTAGTATAGAGTTGAATAAGTGATGTCACAGTGCCAGTCATATGATCTCCAAATAAGAATTCTAAAATATAAGAATAAAAATAAGTTAATATTTGGGACACCAATAAATGAAACGTCCTGACGCTGATTACATTACATACACAGTGTTCAGCGTAACCAATTAAATAGCGTCACTGTCTAAAGAAAAACATTTATCTCCATTTTTGTCAATTTTCACTTTCATGCATCATATGAACACAGCAGCTGCTGTTTACACTGTGTGAAAGTTTCATGATCAATGAACCAACAGAAATGGGCCAAAACATCTGAAAAAGATATCTGGTTCCATTGATTTCCATTTAAACCAAATTAAGTTTTTACCCTCTCCTGTAAAGCTGGCATTTTGGAGATACTTGTTTTGTTTTTTTTTGGACAGCGACGATGCTGCATAACTATTGAACTATTGAACTATGAAGGTGAAATAAAAACATCATTTTTGATCAATCTTTATAAGTTTTTACCCTCAAATATTAAGAGTTGCTAAACACAAACAATGCACAAATAATCAAACAAACAACACTGATCTCGAGGCAAGACTGACCGATTCTGAGTGCTTAGAGATATGATGACTGTATCTGCGTTGGTCTTATCGAAGCTCTGCAACAGCACCTGGATCTAGTCTATGATGTAACCTAAAATGACATCATATTTAAAGTCACAGATTTAAATATCTGTTAAATATCTGCTCTGCAACAGCACCTGGATCTAGTCTATGATGTAACCTAAAATGACATCATATTTAAAGTCACAGAACTTTACAGAGAGACCCTTCTAATAAAGATACAGAGACATGACGCAGTGTTTTTATTGAACCCCCTTTCCTGCGATTTGAATTGCACGAAATAACTTTTTATTGAAGCTGCAATACCATGTAGCACCAGTAAGAGCGCTGTGGACCCTTCCTGTGATATAAAAGTCCAACGAATTATCTCAGTTTTAAGACTGACCCATTTCCCTGCCACCGGACATTTAATACAGAAAATCAGGGCTGTTAGATGTTAGAGCACAGCCTGTTTTGTAGCTTGTTATGGGGTCTTCATGTTCAGACTACAGTTCCTGCTCAGTTTCTGGCAGTGAGTTTAAAGCTGGAAGTTTACCTACTCCTGAACACAGCGTTGCTCTTATTTGGCTGTTTCTTTCTAATTCAGAAATGAATGTAACCACGTATCAATGAGTTTCCACAAAACACAGCCTTCGACCTTAAGCCCAGATTTTTCCTGCTCGATACGTAAACACAGGTCCTCCGTGCTGCTGCGTCATCTCAGATGACCTCCGTTTATTCGTAATCAGATACGTCACTTCGGCGCTGGAAGCTGTTTGTGGAATGTTTATGGATCGGGAATGGGAATAGTGCTTATAGTGCCCTGATAGAGTGAACTGCCAGCATCTCATTTAGACATGATATAATATTGGCTCTTGATGATCTTCCCGAGAAGAACGTGATCCTACCCCCTCTTTCCCCTCGCTGTGTGTGTGTGTGTGTTCGAGTTCGATGGAGGGGGTATTGCCCACAATACTGTGCGCCTGTGTGTAAACGGAGTCCTTTTCACTAGGCCCGGAAGATTCATTCACACCGCGTTCAGAGCTGGAGACGGGCTTCACGTGCGGCATGCGAACATCAATACAGTCATTGATAATGATCAGAATGATGGGTTTGCTGAGCGCTGTTCACATTTTTAACTGGGACAATCTGCGCAGCCCTGTTTAGTCGGGATCGCGTGAACACTCTTTCATTTCCTGTAGTGTACGATTGATCAGGAGAACCGGAGCTCGGTGGTCTCCTGCTCTGAACAAGCACGGCTACAGCAACTTCCTCCGGACGAGCTCGGTTCACACGACCCTCTTGCAGTTCCGTTGAGGTAAGATGTGTTTACTGCCAGGGTGAAGTGTCTTTTACAGGTCTAACACGAACACAGCCTTACCAACACTCTAGGTTCTGTTGGTCAGTGCTAGTTCTGAACTTGCCTATCAGGTAATTGCGTGCGGTTTGTGGTTCAGTACGGGCTGGTATTACCCGAGTCCTGTTTCTACATGGAATCTCAGGGGCCCCCGCAGCTGCGTCTCCACTACGAGCTCAAAGCCGTCTGTCTGTCTGGGGGATATCTGTTGTAGTATCTCCGGGAGTATCTGCGGGAGTATCTCTGGGAGTATCTGCGAGGATCTGTGCGGGAGTCTCTGCGGGGGTATCTCCGGGAGTCTGAGATGCTTTCTTTGGGCGCACTGTAACTGTTGCCTATTGTTGTGAGGAGCTTAAGTAAGCATCATTGTTATGCAGGACGATGTTGGATAGATGTCAGGACTACCGCGCTGTTTGCCCATCTCCCACCACCGTGTCCCTGCAGTACCCCCGGCCTCGCTGAGCCAAAACTAAGCTGTAGAAATCATTGCCACATGGTTATTGCCGTTTCTGGTTTGTTTACCCTGAATGTGTTGCATGTAGTTGGTTGGAGTTATGAGTCAGGGTGATTTGAATTTGTCTGCTGATGTTCTCGTCTACATATACTCTGTTCTCTTGGGGTGCTGCCCTGGGTCTGAAATCTATTCTCTGTAGTGGTGAAGTAAAGGGCAGTTTTTGTCTTTAAGTGACTTAAGGCAAAACTGCTCATACAGCCATCCTGAAAAGTGACGCATCCTTTAAGTAGTGTAGCTGACAGTACAGGTAAACTATGAGTTTATCAGTCGAATCAATTAGAGGAATGAAACAACATTTCAGCTGTGGGTGTATTCTGATGTTGGCAGTGATGTGTGATATTGCAGAATGCAAACCCAATTCCAAAGAATCACTATGACCTGTATATAAACAGTATATAGACATTAAAATCAGCTTGCGTTAAGGTAACTGTGATGTAAAGTACAGAACTTTTTTTTATTATGTGTATTAGGCATCATATTTGGAGGGCACTTCTTTGAGAAGATATATTTCTGAAATATATGTGAGACTAAAGGGTGAAACGGCTCAGTGTAGCCACTACGTAACCCTCTAATAGTTGTGTGTATATATATATATGATCTCCCAGAAATGAATTTTGCTAAAAATATTTTTTTGCTGTGTGGTGCTTGAATGCCTAAATATCTGAATAATTTGCTTACTTTTTCTGTAATATGCTGTATTAGTGATTTCAGGATGGTATGAACTCATACTGTGCAGCTAGGATGGCTTTTAATAGCAAGTTCGGGCATGTTGTTCTTTGGTCAGAGACTTCTTAGTTAGAGTTCCGTGTTTTCCTATGCAGTCAAGGTTGCCAGGCCTTGGTCTTTTCCTTCTCAAAGTAGCTTTGAAAAAACATCAGAGGAGGCGCTAAAACTTAATCAGGTTTAAAAAATATTGCAAGCCTTTGAGGAGCAGAGTTTGGGGGGAAAATAAGACATGGAAATCAATTCTAGTAGATCCCAAAAATATAATTATGAAAGCTGAAAATGGCATGTAGAGTGAAAATGTATCCATTAACATTTGTGCTGTCTGGCACATCAGAACAACACTGTTCTGTAGTTTGTTGGCTTCTTTGAACTCATATGTGTTGTGAATCTCATAGGCAAAAAGAAAACATGATGACTTTTGTTGCTGCATTGAAGTACACTGAAAGTGGAATTTGTTTATATCTGTAAAAAAAAAAAAAATACCAGTTGGTTAAAGACATCACTCAACTACAAAGAAAAATACTAGAGTGTGATATTTGGGCATGGCATGGCATTGTGTGTGTGTGTGTGTGTGTGCGTGCGTGCGTGCGTGTGCTCTTCAGGTCACAGAGCACTAATCTATGAAGAAAAGAGCTGCATATATTCTACCTGAGAATTAGGTAGACAATGGCTCCACCAACTAGCTGATGTTGTAATGCCATATTACTGGCTGTCCAAAATCCAGAGGAGCCCAGATAAAGTGCTTCAAATGCCCACCAAAGTGTCTTCAAACTAAGGACACACAAGTGTGTTCTACCTGGGAGTCCTTTAAACATGGAGCAATCCGATTATGCTTTGCATTCTGTGTTCTGTGTTTATGTAATCTTCGTTTATATAAGTACACAAAAACCCAGACAGAGGTAAATCTGTTACTACCCGGCAGCTGTGATTCAGGAGTTTTAGGGCTGGGCTTTTAAGCGAACGTTGAGATGGGCTCAGCTCATCAATAGTTAACATCAAATTTAATGGCGTTGAAGGGCAACAGCTGCCCCCATTTCCCTGATTTCAGCTAATTTTCTTTGTTCTCCTTTCCTCTACCCAAACTACTTTGCATTCTGTTAGGGTTGGAGAGGAGCAGTAGGAAGGGAGAGCGATTACGGGAGCAGTAACAAAACTTTCTAGATTCAGCTAAGGGGTTCAGAATATCCGCTATAGTCCTCGTTTCATCCACAAGAGGGTGGCAATGCAAAAGCTTCCTAAGAGCACCTTGATGTAGATTGATTTTCATATGACATCTGTAAAACACATTAAGTTCTAGGTTTCATTGTGTTGGCCAGCTTGATTCAGGAAGAATCAGGAGGAGTTTAATTCCATTTAACAGTGAGGATGGGGAAATGCTGAACTGATGGTACAGTTTTAATCATAGTAGTCAAGGTGCTGTAACGATAAGGTAAAAATGATGATGTATTACAAATTGATGACTTGTCTAATTCCTGTTTCGTTTCTGGGGGACACAAACACATTTCACCTGTTTATAGTTTAGTGAGTTCCTTACTGCCAGTGTTCCACCCAAGTGTGCTCTCTCACATCCTCGAAATGGGTGTCAGCTTAGCAGTTGGCCGGAACAAGTCTGTTCTCTGGGGAACGTTTGGCTTGCTTGCTAAGCTATTGGTATCTCGGTTCAGATCAGGTCAAATACTGCAGAACAGGGTTGAGTTTGGTGCCTTGTCATTTCAACTTCTGTCATTCTGCAGAGCATAACACGTTCAGCTGTTTAAGAATGTAAAGTAGCCGAAGCCAAAGTTGACCACAGATTGTTAGTGTAAATGAAAAGTGTTCGTTCTGCATAGTTGACACGTTTTTCCTTTTGTCCTTAAATAAAAAACGTGTGCTGGTGTTCAAAACACTGACATTATTAAATTGATAAGTTTAATATACTACAATTATATTCAATAATTTAATAATTCAATAATTTTAACATTTTAGAAAGTAAAAATGTGTTATGTAATGAATACCCATATGTATTTTCGAGCAGTAGCATAACCTGGGCAGGCTCAACCCAAAAAGGCAATGTGGGGGGCACCATGTGGGTCCACAACCTCTAGGTTCTGCATGGGGTATGAGTGCAGTGAGGGATGTTAAGATAAGATGGTAAGATGCCTTTATTGTCATTGCACAGTGTACAACAAATAGATTAGCAATCCAACAGCTCTTTAGACACAAAATAATTAAACATGGGGCTAAATTATAATTACTAAAATGTGCAGAATCAAGAGAGAGGACTAAAACAAAAAACACATTGCAATATACATATATACACATTGCCTAAAAAAAAAAAAAAAAACCTGACCTGAGAGTGTACCACTAATTGGGGTATCACCCAGGAGCTGTGGCTACAAGTTCCCTTGTGCATGTAAAACAATAGACCAGCTTTTCACCCTTGGGTGGATTGTTCAGTAGGCATGGAAGTTTATGGGTTATAGGTTTTGCGGACTTGTACCCCCCACAGTGTACCTTAAGTAGGAGATGCTCCCAGACTATGGGGTGCCTGGGCCACTGTCACAGGCTTTTCAGTCTCTGAAAGCATGAATATGAGCTCTGTTTTTTTATACATAGCATTAAGTGAAGTTGGGTCAATGTGGGTATTGGACTTCACCAAGGTTGTGCCTTGAAAATGTCCCACGATGCAGGATTAGATTATACAGTATCCTGGTAGAAGTGGTGTAAATAAATTATTTTTCAGTATTTTGATTAAGTGGGGCAAATGTAATATGTTACAAGCCCTGTACTAAAACAAACCGCAATAATAATGGTTCCCAGATGGTGGAATGAACTCCCACTGGCTGTCCGAACAGCGGAATCTCTCGCGGTCTTCAAACGCAGACTAAAGACCCATCTCTTTGTAATGCACTTAAGTGAGTACGCGCTAGTAGATGTGCAAGTTATATGTGTATGTACTTATGTTGCACTTATAATTACCTTTCTGCTCTATAGATATGAGCACTGAGCTGGGGTTGCCAGGTAGTGCACGTTTTGCTTTATATATGTCTGTGTATTGATCTCTCTAGGTATCAGCACTGGGCCCTTGTTCGAGCAGTGTCTGAGCTCATGGTGAATTTTTAGCTCTAACCTTCCTGTACTAGCTGGAATATTATCCAACGGAACACTAAGCACGGTTGTAAGTCGCTCTGGATAAGAGCATCTGCTACATGCCTTAAATGTAATAAAATGCAAGGTTTTCCTTAAACGTGTAAATTCAAAGTCATATAAAGTTAAAAGTTAAAGATTCACAGAGGCCGCAGAAAGCCATGGAAAATAACATCACCTAAACTGTACACTGAGAAAGACGGTCAGGCTAACAGATCTCAGCAGATTACGGCCTGGACATGCAAACACAAGATGTGGTGATGATGTTAATAAGCTCATGTCATGATGAACACATCTCCACAGCCCCACACGTTTCTCATTTTAGGAGTAGATACTGTAAAATGTTGATAATGCGTAATAGTGCTGAGATTTGATGTTTAATGGCTAAATGCTCCTTTGTATAGCATAGAAAGATTTTTGTGCTCATCCATTAGAAACAGCAAACCACAGAAACCTGAGTGAACCCAAACGAACGAGTGCTTTTTAGACCCGAAACTAATTCATTCAAAATATTACCAAATTTTTGGTAGTTTTATTTATTTTTACAAAGCCAGCCTTAACGCTCATGTTAGTATCATTCGTTTTTCTACCAAACAAGAAAATTACTGGTGTTTAGTAACAGTGTTGTTTTTATATTGGCTCATATTTCTTTCTGTCAGGGTAAAGGACAGATTTTTGGCTGGGTTGCAGACATACAGTGGTATAAACAGTTACAGACTGAATGTTGTTTGAGTCCTGAGTATAAATGTAGAAATAAAAACCTTTCAAATCAGGACTTTTTACTGAAAAGATTTTAAAAAATGACTTAAAAAAACTGATGGTAGAGAAGTGCATTTCCTGAAGAAAACAATGAGTAAGCTTGTTACTAGGTGGTTGCTAACATGTTGTTAGGTGGTTGCTAACATGTTGTTAGGTGGTTGCAATGGTATAAAGGTTGGTTGCTTATGTGTTGCTGGGCAGTTGCCATGGTGTATGATGTGTGTAATGAGGGTTTGGGGGTTAGTAAAGTGGTTGCTAGGTGTTGCTGAAAATGAAGTCTATAGGAGGAATGAAAGAGGTGGTCAGTATGACTGTGGCTTAGAGCTTGATGACCTGGCCAGTGTTAGTACATGCAGTTTATTGTCTGTCTGGCAATGGAAAAAATTGAGTTTGGGTGAAAAATGAATGGGATTTTATGGGAGGAATGCAGGAATGAAAAACGATACACAGAAGAATGTGTGTCAGTATGACTGTGGATTAGAGTTTAGATACCTAACTTGAGTGATTACATGCAATGTAGTGTCGGGCAAGGGAAATAATAGGCTTGTGTGTGGGTGACAAATGAATGAGACTTCATGGGAGGAATGAGGCACTATAAAGTCTAAATTTAATGAAGATTAAATAATAATAAAACCATACAGGTCATCAAAAAGCTCCACACAAGCACACCTTTCCCAATCAGATTGAACATTGTGGAGTTGTAACGGTGTCTATCTCAAAAACTGCTGCATGAGCTAGAGGATGAACAATGTGTTCTGTGAATTATTATGAGAATAATAATGTGCACATTGCTTTTGAACAGCACTAATTATTAATAATAATCTTTGATAATGTACTATTAGAGCCTCAATTGGAATCTAGAAATGTGGCCATACTTGAGGTCTCTGCATTCTTTTGCTGTCCAGTGCCTGAACCCCCAATTCACTGAGAGAGAGACTGAAAAAATGTGCACATGTAAGCCATATTTACTGGCCAGAGCAGGGGGTGGATTTCGTAGCCTTTTGCATAGTGTTGTAAATCTCTCTTGAGTTCCATTTGCTGGGGTTCAGAGCAGTTAAAGGAGCGTTCATTAGCCTGACACAAACCAGAAGAGAGAGGAGGTAGCCTTGCATGGTCAGTCTAGCTACAGGCCGAACAACCAGCTTCCAAAGGACATGATGACTTGGTCACAAGACACTGAATGATTTCATTCTCAAATCAGGAGGCTCCTTTAAAAACAAACTAACTATTAAATTCTCTTTAAGTCATTTGAATAAGCATTAAGATTGTGAATGGTGGTTGTAGAGAGGGGTTGGTTTCTGTTTGGGTCCAGTTTGTCCAGAAGATGAACCTTTTGTCTTTTTTCCCCTCTCAGTTGAAACAAAAAGCTCTCAGAAGTTTGTTTTCCCGGCAGCTCCAGATTTGTTTTTTGCATTCCCTCATACTTGGCAGGCAGATAGGAGCCTTACCTCACTCCCTTTGACGCAACTTCTCATCATTCCATGGTGCCAAGTGCAGTTGTGAGCCCTTTTATGACATCACCTTACAATTGTGAGGCATTTTCTTAGAATTCCTGGAGGGAGAGTCCATTGGCTATGTAGACAGTTTTATTCTTTCATGTTCACTTTACATGTCATGCTTCTGGACCTTTTGAATGTGGCACTTTATTTTTCCAAGGTTAGATGAGCTTAAACCCACAGAAAAGCCCCAGTAGTGCCATACTATCAAAGACATGAAACATGCAGGTGTTTGGTGTCTTGGGTATCTGTGCCTTAAATATACGTTGTGTGACTCCTGCCTTTGTTACAGTTAGAATATGAGCCTAGCTGTCCTGCACTTGCCATGGTCTTGGCTTGCTACTGTCCCTGCAACATTTTAGTCTTATGGATTGCTAAAAGCCGCTATTGTTGGCTTGGTTAATATATTGTTGCAATACAATTGGGGAATTACAATCTGAATTATTTCTTTATATATTTATTACATTCTATATAAAAGATGTTTTATCTGTCAGTGGAATAAACATTCCCGTTCTGAACAAAATAAACACCTTTCTGTTCATTCTTTGAAAGAATGGTGCTAAAATAACAGTTTGAGTGATTGTTAGGGGCCATTGAGGGGCCAGTTATGAAGCTCATGGCTTTTAACATATAACTGCACTGCTAGCTGTGAAGGCGCTCAGATGTACAGTTTGGGTATAGCAGATTTTCTGAATGGCAGATTGTACCTGGGCTGTACGAGGTCCAACAGGCTGTGAATGCCAGCAAATAGTGGCTGGTCAGTGGGTATGATGAAGTTGAGCAACTTCTTTCTAATCCCTTTAGCCTTTGGGTTGTCTGTTGAAATCTGGATCAGTGACATGTTATGTTATATGACGAGGGGTTATGATCTAGCACAAGCTGAGGACTGCAATTTGGATTGGTAAACGGATCAACATTGTTCCTTTAATATGATTGGATGACGGCAATACATAATTTATCATTATTGTGATAAATTGTCACAATACTGCGTATTGTGTATATCATCCTTGCCACTGTTGCCTTCGGCTTGCTCATCGGGGGCTCGAACACCAGATTCTTTGTAAAGATTCTTTGTAAAGCTGCTTTGTGACAACATCTGTTGTAAAAAGCGCTATAAAAATAAATGTTGATTGATTGATTGATTGATCAGGGCCTATAAAATAGTGAGCAGTGTTTCAGTGTTTTTTCAAGGTTTTTCAGGATTTGGATGGTCATTAGAATGTTTTCTATTTTTTCATAATCTAAGTTCATATTCTATATAGAATCACATTGGAATTTAAAGTTTAAAGAAATAAAACCATTGACTAATTGAGATATACCATATAGCGTTCCCATTTAGGGAAATCAAAGTTTTTGGACCTGTTTTTAAAGAACGCTAACGCTGTAAATAAATAATTATTAATTGTTCGATGCCCTTAAATATCTGACTTTCAGATCACTGGTAGTTCAACTTACCAGTAATCTGTTTTTGAAGGGGGTGAAATGCAGTGACTGAACTAACTAACTGTGGCTTTTAGTGGGAATGCCTTTTAGAGGTAACACCGCCCCTAAACCCCACCCATTTGTGCTTTTCTGTTGCTCTGGAAACAGATATTATGAAGGCTCAGAGTGTGTGCATGTTTTGCATTAATGTTCTCATGGGTGAAGGAATTTTTACTCCTGTGTTGGTGGGATGTCTTTGTTTACTGATCCAGAAAGAGCAGGGTTTTGTCAGGAAAAAGAGAGAACTCGCATGTGAACGTTATTCAGATTTTTCTGCCCATATAAACGAATGAAACTGTTTTTGTTCTTCCTTTTTTGATTGAAATATATTTCGCTTGTATACTATATGTATTAGGCTTGTGTGGAACTCTAAGTTGTCTAGCTATTCTGTACTTTATTCAGTACACCCACCTCCTTTCTTCAACACTCATTGCCCATTTTATATAGAAGCACTTTGTTTACTTTGATTACAGACTCCATATGTTTCTCTGCATCATTTTTGGGCATATATTAGGCTTTTGTATTCCCACTCCCGAAGAACAGCAGATTTCTACATTGTAGGGCTGCAGCTATTGAATGTTTAGTAATCGAGTATTCTACTGAAAAAAAGTAATCGGATAAAACATTTTTGCTTGTTAAAGAGCAATTATAAACACACGAGAGAAATAAAACTAATTTCACTTGAAAACCAATTGGTTTCCTTTTGTAGATAACAGTTTTATTACATTGTGCATAGCAACAAATAAAATATAATAATATTTCTAGAAATATTTCCAATAAAAACAAGTTCCATATTTCCATAAAACACAACTAGTAATACATAAAATACTAATAAAAATAAATAACACAAATACATATAAATAAAACACAAATAAAAACAAACTGTGGTATGCCAGGGTCAGGTTGCTATGAATATGCGTCAAGGTGGTCTTCTTGCTGTTGAGTTTGAAATGCTCCCATACTGTTTTTTTTGTGCTCTTTTATTGTTTTCCTTTGCCTCTGCCATTTTCCTGCTCTTCAACCAAACAGGTCCGCATCTGCCACCTTCTTCCTTTGCGTGGGTGACGTAAACATGTTGTGACTAAAAGTCGTTTGTGTGAAATACCGTGCTTTGAGCTTTACAATTAAATAAACGATTCCTCCCACAGTAAAGTCCTTGATCATTTTTTTGTAATCGTGATACTCGAATTACTCGAATTACTCGAGTAATCGAATCGTACTCGAGTAAACCCCTACTACATAGCATACATTTTTTATTTCCTCAACTTTACATTTTGTTTCAAATGAAAGCTGCTTTAACTTTTGGAGCACAGCAGAATTTGATGCAAATAATGCAATATTGACTGGATGTTTTGATTTCTGTGGACTGTTGTTGAACCCCAATTATTGGCCTGACTGGTAATCAGAGCTGATATTCAGCATTTTTTGTTGTTGCTGGATTTAAAATGTGAGCTTGCCTCCTTACTGATAAAAGCACCTCTTATAAGTGTATATCTGATGCAACTGCAATCAACTAAACGCACTTCAGTAGTGCGGCCCCGTGTTCCACCCACGGTGTTCCTGGGTTAGTAGAAATGTGGATGACTCATCGAGAGCGCCCAGCCAGCACTTCTGCAGTCTCTGTCTGTCTTGTGTTGAGTAAATCCATTCAGAGGTGTGTTGTGAGAGACGCAGGAGTGAAGAACTTCAGGCTTCATATATGAATTATAGTGTGATCTTGTTTTGAAATGCAACAGCAGGTCGGCTGCCATGAAATACTGGTTATCAGATCAGACCAGAAGTTCTGTGTTTGAGTGCCTCTGTCTATGAAAGTGAGGCACTGAAGTGGTGACTAACATACAGGCTTAAAGTTTAATGCTATATGTATCTTTTTTGTCCTCCATGCTGTAAAATAAGCACGGTTTGAGAAGTGTCAAGGTTGTTTTGTGTCACTTTACTAAGACAAAAAAAATTTCCCTTTATCCTCTGAATGTAGATACTTTTCCAAAGCACGGTCCCTCCCTTAAGACCACAACTATGTGCTTCCCAGTTTTTAAGTCTGAACATGTGAGAAGCACTATGAGTGGTGAATGTCCTGAAAGCTGTGTTTCAATAAAGGTGACGCACCTTACTGGCACAGCTGAAGTCTGTCTCTTTAATGGGACGCATACGCCGGAGACTAGGCTGTACGGCTGAATGGAGGGTGGGTATAGTCTTCTGGTGTCAAAACATTGCTGCAAGGGAATGAAACAGCTGTGTCGACAGTCTCGATCCAGCAAGTTGATTATAAACATCGGCAATATAGCAAACCTGTGTTTCTTAGGGAGGATGTCCTTTGATCAGTTTAGGTTGTTAAATTTAATGGTGGCCTCAGGCGTCCGATAAAGCTCTCAGTTATTGGTTTAATGAGAGGTTTGTGATGTTTATCTGCTCTGTAATACAGGCACATTTGCTTAAAACTCATCATTTGATATAGTTAAGGGTAAAGCCTTTGAAAGCCTTTACAAGCTTTTTATACTTTTTTCTTTTTCTTTTTTTTGTCTGTTATAATCAGCAGAAAAGAGAAATGACTCTACAAATAGTGAAGATTCTACATCCTAGTTTTCAGGGCCAGGAAAGAGTGATGTGCCTCTGACCTCTGTAAGAAAGGCCCTTTCTTTCCTTCTGTCCAAAGCTGGGAAGAACAAATATTTAGCAGCCCCGACACAAAGACTGTGAAAGCTGAATGAGACAATAAGTGAATTTCATTCATGAGGGCTTCCGACAGAGATGGGTCTAAAAAAAGCAACCTGAAAATCTTCTGGAGAGGATTTCTTCTGAAGGTTGTTTAACTTTTGATAGATGGTGCACTTTTTTTTTTTTTTGTTTATTTTTTGTTCTCTTCTTTGTTCTCTTTCTTCATGTTTTGCATGTTAACACTGAGTCAGTTGTTGCTTGAGGAAGTGTATCAGTTTTATGAAGAACAGTCGGTAACTCTTTCTTGGTTTCTCTCTGGTGTGCTTTCTGTAATAGTTCCTTCTCTCTCTGCCTGTAGTACATGACTCCTAAGTAAAGGATTAATGACGGCGTTATTATATTCCGGAGTCTGCTTCCCGGATGGAACTGGCTCCTTTCAGGGGAGGAACTAATTATTGCTGGTTTGTATTCACACACAAGAATTCCAGTAGAATCCTGGTTCCATTGCAAGATGCGAGTTATTTTGGGTGCTTTTTGGATACATGCTGTTTCACTGTGCATAAGCACTGATAAACAATTTGTTTTCATATGACAACACTGGTGCCCATGCAGGACCGTATGAGATGCATGTTTAACGATGCTCTCATCATGAAGCTTGGTGACACAGCAGTCATGTTAAATGAACAAATGACACAAACTCTCACACAGCGCCGGGAGTGAACAGCTTCCAGGAGAACTAAAGTACTAACCTGTCTTTCGTGTATTTGATGACATTGGTTCAGTGTACACTACTGAGGGTCTAGAATTTGGAATTCTTTGTCTTTTAGGCCTTGAGCTCACTAGAGGAAGAAGCCCTGAAACCATTTCTTCTTACCAGTCAATGTTTTCCAGTGGGCTGCTAGCACAATATAATATCCATATCAGTCCAGCTCATTTGTCATGTTGCACTGTGTTTGCGTTCTATTTCTATTAGGCTGAGAACAAGCAATGGCGGTTTTAGAGAACATCTGTTTCTGCACATACATATCTGGGAAACGTTCTGTACCTGTACTTCCTACACAAGATGCAGGTCAAGGTCTAGGTCATTAGTCTCCAACCCTTGAGCTAATTTCTTGTAGAGTTTAGTTCAGTCAGTATACAGAGATCTGCCCCACCTCTTACTTAACTCTTAATACGTCTGATTCAGCCAGGCAGGGACTTAGCTGGAGCTGGTGTGGCAAATTGTGGTTGGAACTAGACTCTGCAGGAAGGTACATTTTTAGGACTGGGAACCACTAATCTAGGTTATATCAGAGGTAAACAACAGAACTTATGGCAATTAAATATGAGCATACCAACTTTATTAACATTATTCCTGTATAGATTGCAAGGTTACTGGGAAGTCATTTATTTCAGTAGATGGGCCAAAACACTACAGGAAACTATATTCCATTTCTTTGTGCAGGACTTGAGCACTGTAAGATTGTTCTATTGTAAACACAGTGTACATGTTTAACGTTAGTGGGGCTCCTAGTATGTTTCTGAGTTCTTCTATTAGTAACCCAGTAATACTTAATGCGTTATAAATGCATCTAGGAACTGCTGACCATTATAAACCAGCAGTATTTTGTTGTGCCTGTATCTGTATTCGTGTTTTTGGAGAGGACACAGAATTGAAAATGTCATGTTTGACAGGTTGTGTAACAGTGCGGAAGGTAATTGGGTTTATTCTCTCACTGAAAGGGAAAATTCCTAAGGGATTGTATCTGCTATGGGCTGGGAGAGGTAATTAAGGATGTTTTCCCCATTTGTTTAGTTCCTTGTTTTCTGGTTCCTTTTCAGGCCCAAGCAAAAAGACAGTTGTTTTAATTTTTCATATTTTATGTATTTTTGCATGGACAAGATGTCTCTATCTATCTCTCTATTGCTCTCTCTTGCTTTCTCTCTCTCTCTCGATATCTCTCTGTCTTGCTACCTGTCTGTATGTCTCCCTATCTCTCTATGAGATCAGTGATCAGTTTGTTGTGGTGAAAAGGCATTGTGCTCCTCTATCACCTCATCCAGCAATGATGGATTTAACCCTGAGGATTTAATAGCCTCTTCTATAACCGCAGTTCAGTGCACTTTGAAGGGCATTATTCCACCTTAACCTGGATGCCAAAGTCTACCACTGCAGGGAAGGATGCCTTTTATCAGGATAGCCCTGGACTCTTGATGGCCTGTCTAATCCTCTCCAGTGCAAGGGCTGTTCCCTACAGCCTCAATTGGATCATAAAAGGCCAAGCATACCCGTTAATGTAATGGTGTGAAATTCTCAGTTTTGTCCTAAATTAGGACGATATAGTATAGTTTGTGTGCTCAGTGTGTTCATTGTGTTTGTTTGTACTGAATGATTTGTTTGGAGTAAAACGCTGAACAACTGTTTGGGTTTTAGCCAGCAGCGTGTTCAGAATGTTTTTAGGAGCCCTACTAAAACCTTAATTACATCAGTCTTAGCCATTAATTGTGTTCAATTAAAAGCCATTTGTTTAACCATATGTGATTGGTAAAATGTCAGAATCAGGAGGAGCATAAAAAAGTTGCAATTTATGGGCTGAAGTGCAATTTATGGGCTGAACTTAATGCATGTTAATATCGTTGCAAATGTGCAAGCAGATCTTATAAACAAGCTTCTTTTCAGTGCATCAAAAACCTACTGAAAAAAAACACACAGATGTCAGGGTTTTGTGCACTTTCTCTGTCTCCCTCTCTGTCGTTCTCTGTTTGTCTTGCTCGCTTTGTCTATCTGTCTGTCTGTCTATCTCTTTATATTTTTATCTCTTTATCTGTCTGTCTCCGTTTCTATCTCTGTCGCTCTCATTTGCTTTCTGTCTATCTCTCTCTCTCTCTCTCTCTCTCTCTCTCTCTCTCTCTCTCTCTCTCTCTCTCTCTCTCTCTCTCTCTCTCTCTCTCTCTCTCATTTTTCTCTATCTTTCTTATCTCTCTCATCTCTCTCTATCTCTCTTATCTCTCTCATCTCTTTCTTTTTCTTTCAACATGGGTAACAGCTGTTGGTGCAGTGTGCTACAGAGGGAGCATGACACAGGCAAGATGCCAGCCGTTCCATCCCCAAACAGTCCTATTAGTGAGGGTCTGTTCATTAAATTTGGCTCTTTTACCGTCTCAACCAAACACACAGGCACGCACACAAAAGCCTGTGTTTCCTAGGACAGCTAAGTGGGGAGGCATAGGGTGGTTTGATTTGTGTCAACATGAAATGGAGCCACTCAGCATTTTCTAAGGTCTGTTCTTTCATATTAGATCTAATATCTTGAGTGTAGTCTTCTGTTTAGCAGACTGTATTGATCTGTTTTGTTTACTAAACTTTAATAACATTATTTTACGTGGTCTCCGCCCTCCTATGTCGTCTTAAGCAATACTGTTGTTAAATAGATAAATACAGACCTGGCTTTCTGCTGTAGGATGCTAGTTAGTGTGTAACATACTATATTTTGGCAGGTATGCTGTAATGCTGAAAAAGCTTTAAACTACTGACAGGTTGGTTGGTGTGTCATGAGCATTAGAGTTTAATCACTCGGCATGGCCCCCAAAAAAAAACACCCACTTTGACAGGAAGTAGCCGTTTGACCTTGCATGCAAAACAACCATCCATAAAAAACAGCCCCATGTATAAGAACATTTTAAAAATGATTCTGTGGAGTTTTCAGTCCACTGTCCAGATCGTCCTCCAAAAGGTTCTTTTATAAATGCTTGCAAATTCACATCAAATGAAATGTGTATTTGTGAACATGAAGATGGCTAGTGTGGGTGTAACTGATCAAATTCCAGAAGTCATGGCCATCCTTACATAACGCAGCTGTATCTGCACTGAGGGTAGGTTTCCTAATTATTGCTTTAGGTATTTATATTTTTAAAGTTTGTGCAGTTTTTCTCCAGATCATCCTGCTGATGTTTACCTTTTCTCAGTGTGGCTTTGATACTCACAGTTTTTCCAGCTCCTTCATGGTCCCTTTTAAACGGTGTAGAGTCTGAGACACCTGGAGAAATTTTACATCCACTCTCCAGAATTCTACAGGCCAGTGTAGGCTACATTCCCCAATCCTCTGGCATGTGTTCCCAGCCCCTGCCCCCCAAACCCACCCCCCACCCATCACTGTGATCTACACAAGATGGAGAGTAGCTGAAATTCCCGGGGCCCTCTTACTGTGTGCTGAGCTCCAGTCAGACCATAGACCCTGAATGGCCGGTCTAATGTTTGGGGAGCTCCTCAACAGGCAGATCTGAACTGCGGAACAAATACTAGAACTCAAACAGCCACTCTGTTATCCCTAACTTATTTAATGTATCACTGGCAGTAAAATAAATAATATATTTTGCTTTAACAGAAGCTTCCACCAGATCTCTTTCCTTCCAGTTTTATCCATACCACCCTTCCTGTGTTGTTAGCTGACCTTGTCAAATGAACTGCAGGTGATTGTTTTTTGGCCTCTAGTGCTTTGATTAAGGCCTTCATCCACTTATAGTGCCCTCTTGTCTAAAGCCTCCTTGCTTTGAAGGCTTCTTATTTCATAGAAGGCATCCTTACTCAACCATGGTGGCCTGGTGTGTGTCTGTGTGATTATTATTATTATTATTATTTATTTTCTTTCTTCCAAGACATAAAACCAGTGGAGGATTGGCGTTATGTTCTATTATTGGGTTTCTAATCTACAGAAGATCTCTTGCTGGCATTAAGCCCCAAATAATGACTGATGTGACGTGAAGTCTAGATCCTGCAGGCTGGTCTCATTGACAGAAAAAGGGCAGAAAAGGGGAATAACTAAATTTGGTGATTTATATATCGATAGGGTCTTTGCCTGCTTGCAGTTCTTACAAATTTAGTATAACCATAACCAGTCAGACCTGTGGTTTTCAGACTCACAGTCTCACAGTATGATACAGTATTTCCTGACCTCCCTTGGAGAAACCCAGTGGATCATCTATTAGAAATCCACCCAGCACTAAAGGGTTTATCTCAAATGCTTATTCAGTAATTATATCTATAAACTAAACTACTGTGAATGGAATAAAAGCTAAACGAAGGAAAAAGAGCTAGGCAGTGCTCTCTCTGAACGTGTGTGGAAGAGTGCTCTGCAGAGAGTTAAATGACAGCACCGCTTGTGCACGACTGGGATTAATACAATTTAAGGTTCTCCATCGCAAACATTTGAGTAGGGCTAGGTTAGCTCCCTTTTACCCTGTGTTGATGTCTCAGATGCACTATAAATAAGCCAGATTTATGTCATATGTATATGGTTGTGCCCTAAACCATGGTACATTTTCCAAAATCGGTGGGCCGGTTGTTGGACCCTGTGCTGAAATTTATTGGAGTCACAGATCACATACACAACCTTACTCCTAGCCAACAGATGATAACTGCTTTTGCATCATTAATAGCACATAGGCAGCTTCTTTTAAATTGAAGGTCACCCAACGCTCCTAGGGCAGCGCAATGGCTACACATGCTTATGCGATTCATACACCTGGAGAAGATTAAATAAACCGTCATAGGGTCAACCCAAAAAATTCTACTGTGTATGGGTTCCCTTGTAAACCTATACCTACGTACTTGTACAAGTACTTCCTCCGGAGTAGTGTAGTGACCCACTAAGCTTTCAAGTGCTTTCAATGCACTCCTCCCACATCAAAGCATGCAACCATGCCAATGAAATGTTCATTAAAAAAAGGTTATTTTACCTGGTGAGTTTAATTTCAAAGATGATACCTCATCTAAAGCCAATGATTTCAACCATTTTAACAGTTTCCTTAATTTTAGCATGTGTCTGAGTATAACCAAATTCAACTCAAAAGTATTAATGTACATAAAATGCAAAGACAACTCAATTTGAAAAGAAACATCACTTTAAAGAATCAACTGCATCTAACTTAATACAAAACATTTAGGGGAATGAAGTCCAATATAGTGCCTTTGACAGTACATGGCAAAGTTCTGTTTCTTTTTACACTGGAAGAACAAGCAAGTATAATCTTTCAAACAGACCTGCAATAGAAATGAATGGATTTGGAAGAAGACTAACAGTCAGCTCTGTTTAATACTAAGAACTCTGTAGGTCTACAGAACAGGGTAATGCACTCACAGTGCTTTGAAGAGTATTAGTTATAATGGAAATAACCCCCGGTTTTCATTCTCTACAAAAGGCTTTAAACCCCTCACGTGGATGGAGTATTGGGTATTAAACTGAATTGTTTTGGTTCAGTTAATAAAGTTGAGCTTCTTTTAGATTATAGTTTATAATTGCAGTCTCTACATACATCTTAGATCTGTTTCGTGTACTAATTTGCTATTTGACGGTCCCACTTTCAAAATCCCTCCTACTGCTTGATGAACCTTCTGGAGACACACAGTCGTTCTAAAACATGACCGGAAGTTGGAACTTTCTGACCCACACGGAAGCAGAGCTGCTGTTGTCATCCAATCAAACTGCAGGGGAGAATTCATTTCTCCCCTTTCTTTCGTTGGACCTAGGTGATCTACGCTGCTGGTTTCGACGCTGGCGAAGGCAGAGCCTCTCTGAGAACACCCCGCAGAGGTTCCGTCGTTTCTCCGGCTCGACTTGTGGATGTACGCTAATGGTTTAAGTGCTGGGTATTCCCGCAAACCCGAAGTGGAGACGGGGTTTCAGACAAGGTCAGTTTCCCGACAGGAGGGGTCTGTGGAGCGGTTTCTTCGTTTCGGTCGGTACGGCTTTCGCTAGTGAACAGAGCTAATGGAGTCCAGGCGGGTAGAAGTAGCCAGTGAAGCGCAGTGCTCATGGACCTGACTGTGGCGCTGGTTTGTCGACTCATGGAAAGTAAACATTAGGAGCTGGACGGGCGGGTGTGTGTGTGTGTGTATGTGTGTGTGTGTATGTGTGTGTATGTGTGTGTGTGTGTGTGTGTGTGTGTGTGTGTGTGTGTGTGTGTGTGTGTGCTGAATGGAACCAGAGATCCACCTCTGAAAGCTTCCCCACAGTAAGGTTTACTTGTAATGGTCAGAGATGTGATGTGTGATGTCTGGGACATTGTTTATGATTTTAAATGTATTTGGATCTGTTTATTTGAATCCGCTATATTGTGAAGGAGTAAATGCAGGGCAAGGTGAGGCTAAATCGACCCTAAAGAATCTTTTATTTCAGGTTTTCTACTTTTTTGCCGTCATCAGCCTTCCATATAAATCTCAGAAGTGTGTAAGTATGCTGATTGTTTTTGGTGGGAAATAAACTGGCTGTTTGGGATGTAGACCTGGCTGCTCGTGGTGTAAATAACTTTCTACACTGAACCATTTCACGGTATACCTCTCTGAGTGAGCGTTTACATCTCCAACACTGCTTTAGTCAAAGCTTTAATTAAAAGCTGGAATTATACATACTCGTAAAAACCGGGTTACAACTGATTCATACTGGTTTAGGTTGAAAGGGTAATCTGGGTAGGATAGTACTGCATGTATGGAGTTACACACATTCATAATAGTTCAGAGTGTGGTATGGTCTGTTTTATTGTATTGTGGTTAACGTGCACCCACTGGAGATTTTACTTGGAGGTCCCTGGTGGCAGATTTGCTGGACATGGTAGTCTTGCCTGAGTGGATGGTTATGGTTTTGTTTCTTTAATGACCTAGGTGTGCCAGGCTTAGTTGTTGCCATCTTAAGCAACTTTTTTAATCATGGCTTGTCTAATGTTGGTTTGGACGAGCTTGCGTGTTGTTCTGGCTGTCTCAACGTCACTTCAGCTTTGTGAGCAAAGAGACCGTGGTTATATTCAAGTGAGCGTTACACGAGTTTTGCTATTCCTTAAGTGTCTATTTTCAAAAAGTGCTTTTAATGCAGTTTTTGAGAAAACTGACAGATTTGTTTGTGTAAGAGACTATTTTCGGAATCCAGGTGCACCACATGTACGCAGGATGGTCAGCAGGGAAACCTACTCACCTCTTTATCAAACGAAATCTTTCATACGCTTGGAACTTATTTTGGAGTTGCACTTTCATGCTTGAGTATGACTTTGCCCAAGAACCCATGGAAAAGTTTGGGAGTTGAATGGTTTTGTATGGTTTTGAATGGTTGTGTCCTGCTGGGATTTGCTATTATATCTGCCAGACAAGAACAGATGTGGAATATGTGCATGAGAACTCATTTTCTCTTCACTCATGTACTGAAATCAATAGTGTGTGTTTTCAGCCTGTGCTTTAATCAGCCTACTGCTTAGAACAACATGCAAGAACATTTACTGTAGGTGGTGTTGCTTTACTCATTTACTTACATTAGTCACATCTACTTCACATGTGTAAAGTTTCTGTTTGCATGTAAATGAAACAGTAGTATATCACATGGCTAATTGTTCCTCATGTCATGTTCCTGTTTAGATGAGTGGTACTAGCATCAGTGGACAGAGGAGCATGGCTCTGAATGAAGCTTCCAGCGATGAGCTGCCACTCAGCAGTGGTGGAGCTCCATCAAGCACCACGGCGACCACTACTCTGATGACCAGTGCCAACTTTCCCAGCTCTGATGCTGCAGCTCTGGACACAAATGAGGAGACTGACCAGGGACCAACACTTTCTAACACAGGGTCGCTGCAGCCTAAGGAACCTTCACCACTGAGCCAGAATGGTGGTGCCAAGCAGAATGGCTCCATCCGGCCACAGTCTTCCTCTGTCTCCTCCTCCTCTTCTGCGTCTTCCCAACATCTTACTAGCTCTCTGAGACTCACCAAGCTGTTGCCCAGCTCACTCCCACCCCCCTGCTGTGTTCACTGTCCTTTCCATGAGTCTGTCTGCTGCAGCGGGAGCCAACAGGAAGGCAACCCTTTCCAGGGACCTTTGGCCTCAAGGACTCTTCACGTGGGTTCTTTGGGCTCCTGCTGTGTGCAAGGCACCCCCGCATACTGCATGCACCACCACCGCTGGCAGGAGCACTTCCAGAACCAACCCAACATGGCCACATTAAGGTAACGTTTGGGTCCCATGATGACCATTGTTGTTTATTTACCTAATTATTGGAGTATTATAAGCTGTCAGTGTAAATGTTGAGGATGGATCATCAGCACATTCTCAGAGAGAAGGTGTCACTCACTCAACTGATACTACACAACTATTATAGCTTGTGTGTGTGTGTGTGTGTGTGTGTGTGTGTGTGTGTCTGTGTCTGTCTGTATCTCTCTCTCTCTCTCTCTCTCTCTCTCACACTCACTCACTCACTCACACTAGTGCACGTACACCACATGCATGGAAGTAGGCGTCTTATCAATCAGGATGAGGAAAGGGAACTCCCATTATGGCCTAGAGGTGACTGTTAATAGAATGCATTGTGATTTCATTTATTGAATGTTATTAGTGGACATTTTCCAAAGTTGAAAGTTGGAGAAATATGCAACTGTGAGTGTCATTAGAGTTTAGGCCAGGTTAGACAGAGTCTGAACCATACTGAGTAAAGACCAAGACTTTGCAGTCAGCACTGGGCTACTGTCAGTCTTGCAGATGTTATGTTCAGCATGTGGAGAAATGTTTTATGCTGTTCAGTGGAATAAAGTCCTCTATGACTTGTATGACAGTAGTACAAGTTTGTTCATGCTCAAACTTGCCAGCCTTCCTGCTAAGATATGATTGGCAATATCCAGAGTGGCTGAACAGTCACAAAAGAGGCAGCTGATATGCAAGGATAAAGGACAATGACATGTTTGCAACATTCTTCCTTTGGTGCTCATTCACCTCTGCGCCTAACTGGAACTATGCACAACATGTGTGTTTTCTTCTAATTCTAATTTCAGCTAATCATTTTGCTAACATTTGAAGTAATCAATAACCAGGGTACGAAATACCTAATTAATCTCTTGGATTAGAGGGTCCCTAAACTATGAAAAGATCAGTGTTTAGCTTCATCACTCGCAAAGCAGAAAGCTGGCAATCTTAGCTAACTACAGATGCAGCACTGGGTGCCTCTGAGTAGCCGTTTGGTTTTTAATAGCGGAGCAATAATGTACGATTTGTAAATCTGAAAACTTGTCCGCATTCCCAAAAACAAGGAAAGAGTGAACGCAAACCAAAGACTAAAGAAGAGCTGTGAGATCTCAGCTAAAGTGTGAAAGAGCACGTTAACCAACTACGAAAGAGCTTTTCCAGAGGAAGGACCCGAATACCAGCGGGTATTTCACACACTGCTGGTAACAGTTCACAGTGTCCAACATCTCTAAATTTAAAATCATTTTTTTTCCTTCGCATTCCTTATCCCATGGTACGGGGAGGTGTCAAGAATATGCAGCAAACATACAGAGCTGTCTCTGTGACAGCTGCAAGCCCTGACCGGCCAAGTAGCCTGAAAAGGACCTTTGTGCTCTCCATTTCAGAGTGTCAGTTTGAGAAAGTCTTTACAAATTATCAAGGGCAGCAACTGCTGTGACTGTCTCTGCTGTTGGCCTCACAACTGACTCTCAACTCAGACTCTTCTTTCTCCATCCTATTTGTTTAATCTAAACCTGCTTATGTCTGTAAAAAAAAAAAAGAGAATTATCATTATTATGATTTTATTATTATTATTATTATTATTATTATTATTAATAGATTAGGAGCTTTGTGATGTTTTTGTGGTGTTCATCTGTGAATTGTTCAGAAGTCTTGTTTCATAAACTTATATGAAACGGTTAATAATAATTAATAAAAGGTTAATTAAGTGCAAGTAAGATACAGATACAGTACTATGTAAGTCAGAGACCACCTGCCATTTATTTCATTTAAAGTCAGAATGGTATTTAAGTACAAAATACACACAGAGTCAGGAAAAACACAGAGGTAGGATATGTTTTATGTATTTAGTGTCCACTTTTTTTTATTCTTTTCAGGAGTAGAAGTTTGTTTAGCTTTTTTTCTCCTCGCCCTCCAAGTAATCCCAAACACATTCGGAGATGTTGAGGTCTGGACTCTGGAGTGTTAAGAACATCAGCAGCTTCTCTGTTTGATGTGTCTGTTTCCTTTTCTCAGTGCTATTTGATAGATGCACATTGTCACACCACTATGGATCTGAACTGTTTGGGAAAGAAGGGCAGCAACACCTGTGGATTTTTCAGAGCTATATCAAAATCAGAACATTTCTTCTATCTGTCAAAGACAAAAATCATGTTTATGTCTTGGTTAGAGTTTTGGTGGTCCCACTCTCACACAGAGTCTTAGGATGATTGCTTTCTGTCTATCATTAAATCATGTTTTTGACCTCTCATTGTGTTTTAGAGATATCCGTGCCTATTGAAACCATGGATTTCTTTTGAGATTAAACTTGCCCACGGGCATCTAAAGTGTGGGAGTACGTTGGGCTGAGACCCAACAATGTGGTGCTCTGTGAGCTTTGCAAAATGTACATGGCTAACCACTGTACAACTGAAATGCACAAGCAGCCCAGAGGGCTTTGTCAAGGTATCAGCAAGACAGCAGTGTAAAGGTCTGTTCATACCAGGGCAGATTTTTACAGACAAACAAAAGTATGTCCCGCTTTGCAAAAGAGCACCTGCTTATTAACGCTGTCTCTCACGCTAAGGCTGAAACTGACAGACTGCAACGCTGCATGTAGAGATGTTTATCAGAGTCTGGACTGAGACTGTTCAGATGCATTGAAATCAGGCTGATCAATCAGAGCTCCGTTGTTATGGTTGCAGCCTAAACAAACGTGTGTCAGGATGGCGGATGAACAGTTAATCTCACTCACTGCAATGCACAAAAGCTCTTACGGCAAGCACCATGCTGACTATAAACATGCAGAGGTTCAGAACGTCTGGTGAAGCAGAACTGAAAGGCTATGAATGATGGTGAGTAATGTTACAGTGACTGTACATAACCGCAGTTCATTCGCTCCTTTATAAAAAGAGGAGCAGCAAACAGAATCAGAGCGAAGTTACCACCCTATGACATACATGCAAAATCACTCTCTTAGCCTTAGTTTTGCCAGGGTTGTTGTATTGTGTATAGAATGGCATATGTACACGGTTTATCTATCATGGATGCAGTTCATTAGGGAAACAGAGTGTTCAGAGAAAAGGTGCTCAGATTCGGTGTGACAGTCCTACTACATTTAATCACATTTGTTTTATTACATCCAGAATAAATCCTACTCCCTCTGTGTGAAGAGGCCTTAAGTCCTGTTTGTTTTCCCCGCCCTAGAGCCTGATTATCTTAGTATTAATAACAGATGTAACGATTTTCTGTTATTATTAGTCACTTCTTCAGAGTCGTTTTTCTAACTGTGTCTTCGTCCCCCATGTTAAAAGGAATTTCTGCATTGCTGCTGTTATGGTAACATAACATTTCACCCTTCGTTATCTGAGGCTGTTTAATTATGGCCAGTGTTGAGTGAGAGAATGAATGTAATATTCTAGTCTGTTAATGCAGCCTGTAAAGCACTACAGTAATACAGTATGATTTACAGTGCTAAAATAAGTGCACAAATACCCCCCTAGAATAGTTGATGGAAGTTTATTCTGAATTGTTTAATGTCATAGCTTTCAGGAACACCAACCTCCTCAGATATCTAGTGTTGTATCAGCCCGATTTCTGATGCTGGTATTAATATTGATGCATTCCTAAAATTATAGCATATAGCATAGCACTAACCCTACCACAGTGTTAAAATAATCTAAACGCCTACTGGCTATATAGAGAGTGCCTGGCATGTTTCAAAATATGTGGTTTTTAGAGAATGTTTAACGTAGAATGTTTTTAATGCACAACCATTGGTCAAAAGTGATTTGTAATCAGTTTTTGTTTTCTGTATCTTGCCATTGTATCAATTGTGGGGTATTCCCCAAGTAATTTGTTTTTGATTATCATGAACCGTTATTTTGATATATTTTTTCTGACCCTTTAAACAAAAAATTGTTTTGTATCACTGCCGCGCTAATGTGCAACATGGGTCAAAAATGCATTCCTTTCCTGTTATTTCAGGCATCCTATTCATTTCCTATGTTATTTCATGTGGCCGATTCATTTCCTGGGCTATTTCATGCAACCAATGAGTATTTCTTGCTATAGCTATGAAATGCATTTATTTTATAATTTCATAATCCAGGTACTTATCCAGGTAGCTTTGGTTTTACAAAATTTTTCCTTTCTGACATTCGGAATGAAAACATATTTTTTAATTTGGTCAGACAAATTACCCATATATGTTTACTGTGAAATTTAATATGAACTTTTAATATTTGTAATGTTTGAAGTTATTATCATGTTTACTGCTAAAAACTGTTCACCTTGGTTGGATAATTACTGCAGCTCTTAATCAACAGCCAAGTGGGAAGATGTATCCGGCGGTCCAAAATTTAGGGTTATAAGGGAAGTACATGAAGCAATGCACCTATAATGCATAGCGTCCTCTGGAGCAGTGTTATTATGCACTATTGCTTAAGCTGGGCATGTTGAGGCCCAGTAAAATTAATCTAGCTGGCCACTAGACTGTACTGGGTGGTTAGGTTATCCCATCAATAAGAGTTTTTACCCATGGATGGCACAAGCATATTCCAGGGTGACAGTGATTAACTGGGTTCAGAATGCAATAAAGTGGTTCAAGGAGCACAAGGTATCACAACACAGTCTTAAACTTAACCTACCTAAATGTTTTTGGAATGTGCTGGAGATGATGGTCGTTGTTAATAAGATATCTGTAAATAATAAATGCAACTTTGAAAAGAGAGAATTTTGTTGGAACACTGACAAAGAAATGGGGATCATAAAGCTAAAGGCAGATCAACCAAACATTGTTTTGGCCAGGCAGTGTAGCTAGCTATTACTAGCTAGGCCAAAAACATTCTCAAAATTTGGGCTGTATCAATGTGATTTAATTCCCACAGTTTTATTGCTTTTATTGTTGCATATGTACATAATAAAACATGTGCAATGTGTGTATAATACTACATTATTTTTGGTCATTAAGTAGGAAAAGAAAAATGATGTAAAGAATTTATGGTCATCAGAATTTTTTTTTAAAATTTATTTATTTAACACATTTTCAAAGATTTAGCAAAGAAATAGGAAACAAATACTGAACTATGCATGAAATAACATAAGAAATGTATATGGGTAGTGTTAGACCCATTCTGTGCATTAAAAGGGTTTTGCATAGGTTGTGCATTAATGGGTTAAAGTATTATTTGTAGTCTGTCCATCCGTCCGTTCATCGACACCATAGCTGCTGCTGATGTTGTGCTACTGATGCTTTCAAAAGCAGCCCATTCTGTCCTTGTTTTTCGCAGGGGTGTTGGGGGGTGGAGGCTGGTAGTGTGTCGGTGGGGCTTTCTATAGCAGTGCCCCTGAAACCTTGGACAGTAACAGTGTTGTCTGGCAAAGTCCTTTGTATATTGAATCGAGAGCTACACAATAAGATACTGCAGCCTAATATCACCAACAGAGAGTTGTGAAAGAGGAACTAAGCGATAGTGAGAGAGTGTTTGTGTGAGTGGCTGTGTTTCTGAACTGAACCATCCATCAAACACCTTGATATCTCCTAGATCAGGCCTGGGGTGAATTCATGTTGGACAAGATCAAAGTGAGCCACAGACCCCATGCAAAACTGCATACAATCTTCAGAAGTTGCAGCTGGATCCTGTGTGGAAACACAAAAGCACTAGCCCTGCCTGGGGTGTGTTGCTTATTAAGTCTTGTTTGCCCCCTGTCTAGACATGCACGATGTATCTACTGAGCTGCTAATGTCATGTCATAACCCTAGTGGTGGAAAGTTATGGATAATGGCTACTGTCATCACAGTACATTTCTCATATCTTGGTGTTGATAAATATAGATGTCTGATGTGGATGATTGTGTTTCTATTTAGCTAAACTTTAACACCATTTATTTTGTTTATTTATTTTCCCGAGACGTTTTTGCATTCAGTGTCAAAGCGGCTGCATTCAGGTTGTGAATCCTGTTCTACAGAAAAATCTCATTTGAGAAGAGAGGCAGAGGAGCAGATCTGCATGTTAAGCACCCCATCACACATCCCTAAATGGATAAACTAAAGAAACTTAACAGGAAAAGTGTGAACAACAGCTTGTAAAGAGACACATTATCATTAAAGGAGCCATAGAAAGGAAATCTGCATTTACATAGTTGAATAAGGAGAGGGTGGTACATGAACCTCTAACACGGTTGTCTCCTCTTTTGAATACAAACCCCACACTTACGAGAAAGAGGTCCCAAGCCCAGTTTGATTTTCTGCTTCTTCATTAAAGTTTCTATTTTACCTTAAATCCTACAACTCGTACAGTCTCCTCAGTGAATCTGTTCTACGTTTTAACATGTAACAAAATATGTGCTCAACCACTTGCACGTTTTTGATCAAGCTGCTTAACACCCCTGTAACACCCCTGCCTCCATATCGCACAATGAGAGATTTCAGTCAGTTCAGGAAAGAAACTGTCAGTGAGTAGCTGACCTTTACTTCTCAGAGTACTATGCAAACCAATTAGTTCCCGTGTTTGCAGATCTGTTTGATCGAAATCCCTTTCTGTTCTGCCACCTGTAAATGATAACCGCTTCCTGAAGTTTGAAATTGCTCTTTTTGATCTCCTTTTTCGCAATTTTCAGTAAAGGCAATTTTGAGTTCATGGCTAAAAGATAAGCATCACTCATCATGTTTTTTTTAAGGTGTTTCTGTGTTTGCTTATCCTCTTTTGTATTATAGTTCCTCTATATATCTACTCAGAACAAATCTCTACGTTTATACTCCAGGCATTCTAAACTGCACAAGCATGGAGAAATTCAGAGCGAAGAATTCAGTGCAGAAAATTCCTGGCTCTGAGCTTGCTGCTGCGTAGGATGGGAGGGCCAGTAGGTAATAAAGACGTCTTTTGGACAGCTTGTAACTATTGGCTAGAGTGTTGAAATCAAGCCTGCATGCCTGGAATCCATATATGTCCATATTTCATGCCAAGGAATTTGGAGATGTCAGATGGCCTCTAGACTCCAATGCACGAGTACATCTCTTCATAAAAAAACATTTGTGCTTTTACATGTCACTTCTTATAGAATACATTTGAAATCTAGACCAGTTGTGGAGTAAATGATATACATGTGTGACACATGTTACCAACTAGTTATGAACATATGTTTTCTTCTTATCATTACATTTTTGAAGAATCTGTTGAATATTAGAGCAATAAACTGTGTTGATTGCTGTGAGCACACAAATTGCTTTAAAACTGTTCAAGAAAGATTTAATCAGATTCAGGTTAATTGGCCAGGTGTATTGACACACACAAGGAATGTCATCAGTTTGAAACTTTGTGGGAATAAGCTTATCATATGCCCCAATCCAAAATGTGCATATTTCAACACAACCTGTTAAAACCTTTTAGGTTATGGTAAAAATCTGGGAATTCTTACTTCCCTTCAGCCCAGACATCATGTTTTGTCATGGCACATCTTTTTTAATACCCATCTTTGGTTAGAACCTTTTAACAATGAAAAAAAAACTTTTTTAAATGTTTTGTCTGCTCCTTGTGGAACATTGCTATTCCAAGGGATACGAATGCCAGGAAGTCTTACAGAATGGGCCGGTTTTATGGATGGCAGGTGTATGCTATTTATTTACAGAAAAACAGCAACAAGTCCCAACAAGCAATAAGTCCCATTTGCATTTACCACACTGTCCCAACAGATTCTGATATGGGGTTGTAGTTTTTTTCTGTTCTTTGGCCCCAATACAATATGATGTCGTGTGCATTATGTATCCTGATATAAAATATGTTTATAATTGCCATACTCTTTGGTTAGAGAAACAAATGTGCACAGAAGCATAAAGTAAAGCAGTCATAATAATTCTGGTTAAATTTTTATTAAGGAATGTATGTAAACTTCAAAACAGGTGACTGGTGTATCTGGCCATGTTAATACTAAATAGCTGGTTCCTTATTAATGAATTGTGTCCCACTGTTTAAATAATGTTAGTTTGTTTTGAAACTCGTTCCTTCTGAGCTCTAAATCTACAACTATGGCGTGTAGGCCACTGAGACCACAGATGAGTAATAAATCAACTGCTGTATTTCCCTGTGGCAACTCTGATTCAGCCAGTGAAGTAAATCTGGTTCTTGTTATTAGTTATTAGTTAGAATCAGGACAGCTGGGTTTTAGAGGTGGATAGTTAACTGTCTGTGCTTTTGCTCTTGATTAGACCAAAATGAACTTGCTAGATCTGTTCTGGACTCCTAATGGGGAGCTCACCTTGTATAAAATATTCAGATGCTTCAAAGACAGAGTTGTTACAACATCTGGTTGTTGTATTAACATGTCCACTGAACTTTAAAGGGATTTATGGCCTCCTCAGAAGTTACCCTGTGGTGCAAAATTCCTTCGAATGGCTTTTGTTCATCTGTGCCTCTCAATACCATGGCAACCACTAATTATAGCATTCCACGGTTTCCCTTTAAAGACGAGAAGGAAGAAAATTACAGGCACCTTTTGGCCCTGTGGCCTTGCTGCTGCCATCGTTTTGGAATATTTGAAGTTTGATAAGTTGTTGCAGTGGCACTGACAATATTTGTGCAGGCGTGTGTGTGAGTGTGTGTGTGTGTGTGTGAGCGCGTGTTTATGTTTTTATGCCTTATGTGTATAAGAAGGTGGAAGGAGGGTTGCAGGGGTACATGTCTCTGTTGTACCTGTTGTTGTACCTCAACTCTAAACTTGTTTTTTTTTTTTTTGTTTTTTTGTCTTACAGCCCTGCCAGACCTTTTCGTTTCCCCAAAAGGTAAGATTGTTCTACTGAGCGTATTATTTCATAGTCGTAGTATGTTTCGTATAAAGTAGTTTCACTGTTTTAAATATTTGTGATTTAATGAAGACATTTATTTTTTTATATATTTATTTATTTGCAATATTTACTGGAGGGACATATGTGAAAACTACAGTAACATAATCAGTGTAGGAACAGTGATAAAATTAGGTTCATATGTTTATAAAAGAACTGTCGTGTTTAGCAGGCAAAAGATTCTCCATATGGGGCTCAGGTAGTGCTTTGTGTTTGAGTTTTGAATGTACAAAAAGACACCTAAACACACTATACAGTACCGGCAGCAGCATTTGTTTATCTATAAACATCAACATTATTAAATTCCCGTTTTTTTGGTCAAGATGCAAGAAGAGCATAAATGGAGTTCTGCATTAATGACTCTGCATGTTTGTTTTATATTGTTAAGTAGCTAATCCTTAAGCCTTTAACATTCAGGGCTGGATGTTGTGCAGAAGCAGTCTGCGCAGAACTGGTTTTTATAACCATGCTAATGTTAGAATTTGTCCCACTCCCACCACAGCCTAATTTGTTCAACGGTGTAAGGGTTTCGGGCCACTCCCACCCGCCCCAGGTCCAGTATTTGACAAATTCCATTCACAGGTTTTTTGTTTTTTTTTGGTCCTGACCTTTAGTTGGGGTGTTTGCCTTTCTTTGAAGCTTCGTACGTCAGTGTTCTTATGTAATGCCTCTTTAAAGGCTCCATCGTTTTTGTAGCACTGTAAAGCAGTTCATTTGTTGTTCAGTGTGACCATTTATATGTTTCCCTCTATGTCATTTTGTAAAATGTGAATTATTGCATGATTGTTAGCATTTTAAATAGACCATTTATTAATTGGACGGCAAAATATGCATAGGATAAGTGGGGAAACGCACGTCCCCTGCTTGTGGAGCGTAAAGGCAGGTCAAAATGATTCATAAAGATTAGCCTTCTAACCTATTATTCAAATAGACACATCACACATAACCTCCCCCAGATATCAGAGTCCATGTATCACTGTGCTTAAATGGAATTCTCTTTTTTTGTCTTGGTTCTGTGGTTCCAAATTACATTCACCCTCTATTTGACCAAGTCCTGTCTTTTGTTGTCTTATTGTTTTTTTCTTTATCTTGAATTCAGGTTTCAGGTAAAAACTGCAGTGAAATGTTCAATGTACACCTTCTTGTTTGCAGTTATGCAGAGCTCATTTCAGATTGGCCTGTGGTGGTCCTCGGTGTGTGTACAGTGCTGATTGTGGTATGCACATTGGTAGGCATCCTAGTTCCAGACCTGCCAGACTTCTCAGATCCTTTACTGGTAATCTTGCTTGTCTGTCTGTCTTGTCTGTCACAAAAGTAATCAGAAAGTTTCATTTTAACCTCTTGAAGAATTTATTACAATGAATTAAATTTTTACCAGCCACCTTTTGATTTTGATGTTATTTACATACGGGTTTTCTTCTTATGCTTGCACAAACATTACACAGTTAAATTGACATGTCAACATTACAATCTACTGACTTTTTTTTTATCTTTACCAGGAGCCTAATAAAAATGGTTTCAAACACAAGAAATCTATCGCAGGCAGTTTAGGGCCATTAGTCCATATTTCTAAAGCTCCTCCAGACTTTCTCTAAGACATCGCTCCCCACTTGTTTCTCAACTTTGCGGCTTCCTAAGTGGTGAACCGCTAGCGCACGCCGTCACATGGATACAATTTTTTGCAAGGATACGCCACAGCCCAGCTAGAACTTACATATATACTTACATATATATTTATTATTCCCCCTTTAATAATTAGTAAAATGTCTTTTTACATTCTTAAAGTTTTTGTGCATTTTTGTAAGCGTTAGTCTGTTGGAAGAAAAAAAAAAAGGTCACTGTTGTCAGTCGACTTAAAGGGTCGCCGACTGACGATTCGAATCGCCCGACTTCTAGAGGGCAGCCCTAAGGCAGTTTGAATATTCTCACATGGTTCCTGCAGATTGTGCGGTAGGGGTGGAAGTGGTGTGACATCAGGCCTTCTGGTTGGTGACATGTGACAACAAACCCACAACAAAAATCGTTCATCTTGGTGCTGACCACGGGGCCTCCACACACAGATTAGTTGGTCGTCTTCAAGACAAAAATGGGACTTCTCACTGAAGATGACCTGCAGTCATTCTGAGTCACTCCATGACCGTCTGGCACCACAACATTGTAGTCTTTGGTGACGTTAACATGGTGTCAAGGACAGTCATCGTAATGCATGTAGTCCTGCGTGGTGCAGCTGTCTGCCAATGGAGCTGGCATTAACAGGGTGACTCATAGAGGACATCACTGCTCGCTGAATGTCTGTAAACGGTCATGTAGGCAGGGGTGTAGCAGCAAATTCTGGGCCCTGTACACTCTTAATGTCAGTGGGCCCCTATCCATGCCAGTACACGAGGAACATGAAAAAAAATGGGCCCCTCTCCCCACTCAGGCCCTGGGTAGTCAGGTCAACTTTTCCCCCCACTACCACGCCCATGCATGTAGGTCCTTCATGTTCTTGGTGTGTGCTTTCATCAATCCTCTGCCACCAACAGCATGCTATGGTAGTAACCATATGACTGATAGGGCACACAGTACATCTCTTATACTAGCTGAAACTATTATCCAACAGAACACTAAGCACGGTTATAAGTCACTCTGGTTAAGAGCATTTGCTAAATGCCTCAAATGTAAATGTAAGACCATCCCGCTTCCCATAGCTGTATAACGTGACCTAATTGTGAGCTTTAAATTGTGTCTAAGAAGAGTAGATGCTATTATAGCAGCAAAGCTTGGTAGTTTTGGACAGAGACAGCTATATGTTTAGGCAGTGAAGTGTATGTTTGTTTAGTTCTTGGAAAGAATGACCTAGCAAACTGATGTCTTAAGATTGCGCACACATTCACATTTTTGAGTTTTATTTTTGCAACTAAAGTATTGCTGTAATAACTACAGGGTTTCTTTGCCTGAATTTTTCTTTCCTTAGGGCTTTGAACCACGGGGTACTGCAATTGGTCAGAGGCTTGTGACATGGAATAACATGGTGAAAAACACTGGCTACAAGGCAACTTTAGCCAACTACCCCTTCAAATATGCAGATGAACAAGCCAAAAGGTAACAACGGCATCCACTCCCTGATTATAAGTTTCAGATACAGTATTAGGTCAGTTGTCGAAACTACAGTGATTGGTTGGGAATCGTTTTGATCATTTGTTCTAAAGGAGGAGCTGTGTTTTCTTTTGAGCTGCCCATCTTCCCTGCTGATCCTGCTCATTCAGAGCTGGATTAAATAATGAAAGGATCTGTCTGGGGAAAATGAGACCTCTCAGTGCCTCTTGGGTCTCAGGAGCCCTTCTGCCTGCTTGGAGCGCCTGATTAAAGAGACTTCCTGTATCAAGAACAGGATGTGGCTTGCTCAAAAGGGGTGTCACCGCCTCCCTTTCCCTCATCATTCATAATGATAGTGTTCATTTCACTAGTGAAAGTGTAATTGTAACAACATGACCAAGCTTTTTTAATACTTGGATGGTTGGCAGTCTTTTGTCTTGGCTTAAATGGTGGTACAGATTTTTAAAAATATAACTTGCCAGGCCGTGTTTGCGGCTGCTGTTTGTTTTTTGTTTGTTTTTCTCTCTTTTTATTTTTCATGACCGAATGTGCTTTTGGCACGTCAGTATAATAAGGTGTAATTGTTAATTGCTGTCAACCAGCAGATAATAGCTTTCATTTAAAATGCATTTAGTTTATTGTATAGCGCTTTTTACCACAGATGTTGTCACAGAGTGACTTTACATAAATCTGGGCTCCTAGCATGCAACCTGAGGTTGAAAGGACAAACTGAAAACAAGTGGAAGAAACCTTGACAGAAACAAGGTTATAAATCCATCCCTCTCTGAGCAACACTAGGGTATAACACTACAAGACCATTGAGAGAAATTAAGTCTTACACTTAGACAGCAGCAATCCAATTCCAGTTATTTACAAATATGAGAACGAGAATGAGCATTAAATCCAAAGAACATGCAGTCTATTGATTAAGTAATTTTACAGATCTAATATTTGCACAAGGTCAAACCTGTTGTCGCTACAATGCCACCTAAACTGAATACCTCCTCCTTTCGTCCTTGCTGATACAGGATTTCTTAAAGGATAGAGAGACAACAGTTTAATTGATTATACTAAAATGTACCACAAACTAGTTTTATAATGAACATGGACACGAGGAAAGGGTGCAAATAAAATGTACCACGCAGTGTCTAGTCATTAGATTCCATAGGCTTTGTTTGGCTGACCATCTTATTGTGTTGATGCTAACATACATGCTTATATTTATTTCATGTTTTTTTTTTTTTTGTTGTGCCTTGCAATTTATTTCATAGTCATCAAGATGACAGATGGTCAGAGGATCACTATGACAGAGATAAAAGACAAGCAGAATGGGACTTCAGCAAAGACAGTTTCTTCTGTGATGTTCCAGGTAAGAAAAATACCTGTTTTATATCACAAAGTATAGTAAAACAATAATCCTCTTTAAATGCCTTTATCTAATGACAATGTCTTGAATGTATTTAATGACAAACTGTTTTAACAGGTGACAGCTACTCTAGAATCGTCTTTGCATCTGCTGAAGGGAAGAACTTGTGGAATATACAAGCTATCAAGTCTATGTGTAATTTTGACAATACAAGGGTATGTTTACCATTGAGTTTTTAGTAAAATATGTGCAGTGTAATTCAAAATATGAGTAGGTTTAATTAGTTACAATAATTTGATTTAAATGTTTGTGGTCCCTTACACTGTTTAACTGTTTAGAGTATTTAAATGGGAATTCGTAAATATTTCACTCGATGAGATTATTCTTAATCAAGCCATACGCTTAAGATCTAACTGAAAGTACCAGAATTTGCACCTCAGTCAGTGCACCTTTGGGCCAATATAAATAGGGGAAAAAATAGGGACAGTGGGCTCATTGGATTATTTTCTATATAGACACTGAGATGCCATCTATCATGGCTGCCAAAAGATGCTTGTAGACAATAGAAATGAAAATGAATTGTTTGTATTGTGATCCTGGAGCTGGAAACCTGACAGTAGACCACAGTTAAGAAAGAAAGAGGAAGAGCAAAATGTTAGATGCAACATCACTTATTTATATTCTAGCAATCAAAAGTAGCGTATAATGCCAAAAAAAAAAAAAAAAGGAAAAAGAGATAGTAAGTCAATAAGAGTGAGGGTAATCTAGCTGGTAAGTAAGGAAAGAAAAGGCCAGCTGTAAAGGAACTTGAGGGGTGTTGAAGTTAAAGGATTGTTACTTTGGTGAAATAATGACAGGAAAGGAAAGGTTAGGACAAATAACGAAATTGTTAACTAAAAGGTAGATTCTGTCTCTCATGAGTTTGTTTTAATATTTTAGTTAAAAGTTTGAGCCAGCAATTAAAACAGTTTAAACCAGTTTATCCTAACAGTAAGAGTAATTTGATTCCTGACTTCACCACCCTCTGAGGTCATTGCGTGTATTTTAGTTTCTTCAGCAGCACACCTGACTAAATTTAAAGGAGGATTGATTAGATAAACAAGGGCTGATCCTAAAGTGGCTGTTAATTATGACATTTTAGCATCATGCTCACACAATTCCCAAGGTATATACACGCACACGCCAGTATTTGTGTGAAAAACCTAAATCATAAATAATTTTCTTTATCATAAATTGAATCCTTTGTAATAATGAATGTATTAAACATTTGATTTGAGTAATGCAAACATGTGCTTTTATAAACAAAATCAGAGGTTCAGTTACAGGCCTAGCTGCACTGAAAAAGGTATTGACCGATCACAAGCTGTTGATGTCTTCTTTTCAGGTTCGCTCCCATCCTCAGTACTGGAGTCTGTGTCAGCGTACAACAGCTGCCTCCTGTTGTCCTAGCTGGACCCTTGGGAACTACATAGCTGTACTCACAAACAAATCATCCTGCCAAAAGATAACAGAGCGAGACGTGTCTCACACCTTGAAGGTCCTGCGCTCCTGTGCCAAGTATTACTATAATGGCACATTGGGACCTGAATGTTGGGATATGAATACCCGTAGAAAGGACCAGCTGAAGTGCGCCAATGTCCCCAGAAAGTGTTCCAAATACAATGCTGTGTATCAGATTCTTCACTTTTTAGTGGACAAGGATTTTCTCAATCCAAAAAGTGCTGACCACCTTCCAGCTCTCAAGTACAGCATGTTGTTCTCTCCCACGGAAAAAGGCGAAACTATGATGAACATTTACTTGGACAACTTTGAGAACTGGAACTCATCAGATGGCATCACTTCTGTAACTGGCATAGAGTTTGGCATCAAACATAACCTGTTCCAGGAGTACCTACTTACAGATACTATGTATCCTGCAATAGCGATTGTGATTGTGCTCGCGGTTATGTGTGTATACACTAAATCTGTGTTCATCACCATCATGACCATGTTTGCCATCATCAGTTCCCTTATTGTCTCCTATGTCCTTTATCGAGTGGTCTTCAACTTTGAATTCTTCCCGTTCATGAATCTCACAGCACTCATTATTCTTGTTGGAATCGGTGCTGATGATGCCTTTGTCTTGTGTGACGTCTGGAACTGCACAAAAATTGACAAGCCAAACTCGGAACTCTCTGAAACTGTTAACGTCACACTTCAGCATGCTGCTTTGTCAATGTTCGTCACCAGCTTCACCACCGCTGCTGCCTTTTATGCCAATTATGTAAGCAACATTACAGCCATCCGTTGCTTTGGTATGTATGCAGGCACTGCTATCCTGGTCAATTACATTCTGATGATAACCTGGCTGCCTGCTGTAGTAGTCCTTCATGAACGTTACCTACTGAACCTGTTCATATGCTTCAGGCCACCACATCAGCCTTCTAGGTCCACAAGCATTTTGACAAGCCTGTGCCAGAAAGCCAGCAAATGTCTGTTTGCCATTTCTGAGACATCTCGTGTTTTTTTTGAAAAAGTATTGCCGTGTCTCGTAATCAAGCTGCGCTACTTATGGCTCTCCTGGTTCCTGGCCATCACAGTTGGAGGAGCCTATATTGTTTGTGTAAACCCTAAGATGAAATTGCCTTCCTTGGAGCTGTCGGAATTTCAAGTGTTTCGCTCCACACATCCATTTGAGCGCTATGATGCAGAATACAAAAAGCTCTTCATGTTTGAGCGTGTACATCATGGGGAAGATCTCTACATGCCCATCACCATTATATGGGGTGTTACTCCCATAGATAATGGGGATCCACTGAACCCTAAAAATAAAGGCAAACTAACACTTGACACTACCTTTAACATCGCCAGCCCTGCCAACCAAGCATGGATTCTCAACTTCTGTCAGAAGCTCAGAAACCAAAGCTTTGTGTTCCAGTCTGATGAGCAAGACTTTACCAGCTGTTTCATGGAGACCTTTAAGCAGTGGATGGAGAACCAAGATTGTGATGAGGCTCGAGTCTATCCATGTTGCAGTCAGTCCACTTTCCCCTACAGGCAGGATGTTTTTGAGTTGTGCATCAAGAGGGCCATTATGGAGCTTGATCGAAGCACCATCTATCACCTAGACAGTAAGACACCAGGGCCAAGATTTGACATTAATGATACCATTCGTGCCATTGTGCTTGAATTTCAAAGTACTTATCACTTCACCCTAGCATATGAGAAAATGCATCAATTTTACCATGAGGTGGATGCCTGGATACAGGAGGAGTTGAAGAATGCTCCGGAGGGATTAAGCTATGGATGGTTTGTCAGCAATTTGGAGTTCTATGACCTTCAGGACAGTCTCTCAGATGGCACTCTTATTGCCATGGCATTGTCGGTGTTGGTTGCATTCAGTGTTATGCTCCTGACTACCTGGAACATCATTATTAGTCTTTACGCCATCATTTCCATTGCTGGAACCATTTTTGTGACCGTGGGATCATTGGTCCTGCTGGGCTGGGAGTTGAACGTACTGGAGTCGGTCACCATCTCTGTGGCTGTAGGACTTTCGGTGGACTTTGCAGTACATTATGGTGTAGCTTACCGCCTTGCTCCAGAACCAGATCGAGAAGGGAAGGTGGTTTTCTCCCTGAGCAGGATGGGTTCAGCTATTGCCATGGCAGCACTCACCACTTTTGTTGCTGGAGCAATGATGATGCCGTCCACAGTATTGGCCTACACCCAGCTTGGTACTTTTCTGATGCTGATTATGTGCATCAGTTGGGCCTTTGCTACATTCTTCTTTCAGTGCATGTGCCGCTGCCTCGGCCCTCAGGGCACCTGTGGGCAGATCCCTATGCCGAAGACGTTTAAGTGTCACACATTTGAAGTGGATACCTCTGACACTCCGTCCAGTCATGGTCAAGGAAAACACAGCCAGTCAAGCAAGTATCACTCAGATACCAGGGGACAAGAGGTCGAGTATGAACTTGAGCCATTGGCAAGCAGTGTTAGAAATGTGGAAAAGATAGAGGAGCAGGAAGCATCATCTCAGCTGCCCAATGGGAATGTTCCTCATCATGAGGCTTGCTTTCAAATGAAAAACAAGAGTGACCCTGAAAGAGAAAACTCCAGCCCTGATAATTGCATAACAAGCACAGATCCTGCACATCTCCACCAGTACTCCTACAATACTAGCAACTGTGGGGATTCTTTGCCTCGGCACAAATTGAGTACACAGTGGACCCTTCGTCATCCCTGTATTCAAGCTAGAGAGTCTCCATGTCTAGCTTCTCAGTATGGCATGGCAAGTAATCATGTACCCAAAGGTCAAAACATTTTGTCTACCCTTGATACAGTGCACATGAAAACCAATCATCACATGAACTATGTCCAGTGTCCCCCTGCCCATTTCCACCAATGTTCACAGGCTCAATCCCGAGTGCCTGGCCCAATCAAATCCCGCGGCTGCTACCTTAGAGGATATGGTGTGCACACATTGCACCTTCAGCCTCAAGCTCGCCCGCCTGATGAGTCAGGACTAAAGGCGTGCCAACTAAACAACCCATGTAATCCCAGTGTTTCTCCTCCAGAGGGCCCTTTGGCTCTCTCCAGCTCTGCAGTTCACACTCAGATGCCCACATATCAGTGCTGCACTTCACCTCAGACACCCATGGTCTGTGGAACTAATAATGAAACCAAGTCAGGGGACAACATAATGAATCCCAAAGTCTTTCAGAGCGTAGTGTGTAACCACATAAAAACAAATGCGACGAATGACTCTTCTGGTTTTGTGCAGGGTAACTATGAAAAGTTGAAGACTGGTCCTACTGTGTTGGACAGAAGTGTCCAGTGCAAACATTACCGCAAAGACACAAATGAGAATGCAGACTCTTCCAAACAGTTAAACTGCTTTAACAGGACTATCAAGTGCAATTCTGTAGAGTTTCATAAACCAAAAGCTGAAACAAATGTGCCTGTCCTTGCCATCAATTCACACCCCTCATCTGAAAGTTTGTGCTGAAGGTCAGAATGAAAAAACTGAACAGACATTTAAGGATATAAATATATATAAACAAATTGTTTTGAGGCTATATTCAATGTTACTCTGCAATTAAAAGTGTGGAATTACATGAAAACTGTTTTTTGTCTTTAATGTAGAAATGTCTTGGTGTTTAAAGATATAAAGATATCATGTGAAAACCTGCATCCTGCTGTTTCATAATTTATGCTGTTTGTAAATAATGGTCCCATCACTAATATTGTTTGCATGGTGTTAGTATGATACATTTTCCTCACTGTTTACAAATTGTTTATAGGCCTGCCCCTCAGCAGAGAGTAGGAGCAGACATGTTTGATTTAGGTGGCTACAATATTGGGACTTGTTATACAGCAGTTTACTGCATTTATGTAACTGGGAAAACACTGATTTAAAATTGTAACTCTGACACACCTCCTAAACAAGCCACCTTGACAGTGAATTCTAAAGTTATTTCAGCAAATTCTGAAAATGACTGGACATCTGTCTGTAAACCAAGTCTCAGAAAGTGGCGAGTCATGCGTGTGCTGACAGTATTCCTATAGATGTGTTGTGTTAGAAAATGAAGCAAGCAGTTTAGGAAACCTGTTAACATTCCAGTGCTGAAGTTTGTTCCTCCAAACCAAGGTACAGCACTGATCAACAGTTAGAAGAAATGCATTTACAGGTGCTGGTCATAAAATTCATTCTTGTAATTCAAATTGTAGCAAAGAAAGGTACAGCTTCACAGTGTACAACTCCTCTTCGCTGCGCTGGGAAATTAATGCACACTAACTGAACACCAGCTGGATGTTACACATTTCCACACTCATATCACTGTGCACCACCACTTGCCTATGCCCTATAAGACTGCACATTTATTTATAATACATAATTATAATTTTTATTATTGTACATACACTCTCCATGGTAATGATACTTTCAAGGGAGTACTTTACTGTACATAGTCACTTTATTTTTTTTATTGCATATCATTAGTCCTGATTAATCTCCTGTATGTATTCCCCCTGAGTATTCTGACCTGGCGGAGGTCTTTAAAAGGACCAACGTGACTAAATTAACAGATTTAGGATTGTCCCATTGATCTGATCAATAATCCCATGTTTATCCGCTTACCCAAGCGGAGGACAAAGGGATGGAGAAATACATACGGAAGGCTTGGGCTAGGGCTGCACGATATTGAAAAATTTTAACATTGCGATGTTTTTCTTTTCTGCGATATATATTGCGATATTAAACAATGCAGCGATATTAAACAATGCAGCACTTTTCACCAGATTTGGTCAAAAGTCATAAGAAGTAAATGATAACAATCAAATCTTTTTTGAAGTTGTAAACATCATTAAACCAAAACTACAAAAAAATATCAGCTATACATTCCCCGGAGTGGTATACATAAATACAACCTAAATGTCATGGTGCTATACAACAAATAACTTTACGCTATAATAAATATCCACACAGCACCTTTGATTCACAAATGTTTTAAAATAGACTTTTCAGAGGAACAGTAAGTCAGTAAAACCAGACTGCTGGTGATCATATCCAAACAAATAAAGATGAAATAAAACTTGCTGCTTGCAAACAACGGCGTCATTGATCCTCACTGATAAAGTGGACAGTAAGACTTATACAAGGATCCGCTGTCCGGCTGGACCACCTGTCTGTTGTAGCTGCATAATAGTGATCTTGCGACAGCTCCGTTTCAACTTGGCCCTTGCACTTCTCGTATAACTCTGGGATGGCAGTTTGAGAAAAATACGTGCGCGACGGTATTACATGCCGCTTATCACGTGACCGGATCGTGTTTTTAAAGCCCTCGTTGCGAACTGTGTTAACTGGTACCGTGTCTTTCGCGAGGTGAAACGTTATCGCGTCAGTGATTTCTCGCTGTGGTTTGGAACCTCTCTCGTATGGTGAGACCCTGGCGAAGGCATCTGAAACAGTTCGCTGCTTTGGATAGCATGCTGCTCGTCATACAGAGCTTTGTGGTGGCGCTTTAAATTAGTTGTGTTGCCTCGTGTCGTGGCAACAACTGAAAGACACTGTCGACAAATTCCCTGTTTTTGGTCAGCATCATCCTTTCTGTAGCCGAAGTAGCTCCAAATATCTGACGTTGAGTTCCTTTTTGCAATTAAATCCTTCCCTTTCCTAACTTTTCCTCCTGCTCCTCGCTCATTTTCTGTGACTGTGGTTAACGAGTGGTGGTGGGGCGGGGGCGAGGGGGGGTGTGGTCGGGGTTTTAGGGGTGGCGGGAGATGATTGGATGCTTCATTGTGCACGCAGGAACTAAATGTCACTAGCAACAAATAGCGAAAAAACAATATTGGAGCAAAATAAATCTTCCTTTGGTATGAAAAATAAGAACAGTGTGATTCTTATTATTGTGTAAAGCAGCAAAAACATTGTAGCATGACTTGTTAGTTCAGTGACATCGTGATGACGATGCTTAAACGATATATCGTGCAGCCCTAGCTTGGGCCCAGGGTTACATGTGTCCATCCACGTCTCCTGTGGCCGCCAGCTTCTTTTTTGTTAAATAAAAGCCTGAGCATTTCCTTCTACTGTCCGTCTACTCTGGTTCTGGCCTCCTTTGCATTTGACTACCGATCTCTTCCTTGTCCCTTTTGGCTTTTGTTCTCTTGTACTCTCTGGCCTTCCGATTTATATCTATCCTCTGACCATTCTCCCTGTCTCTCCTCTGTTTGCCTCGCTGACTGCCTATCCTGGTTTTGACGCCCAGTATCTCAAATTTGCCCATGACCAGGAATCCTGAATTTGAAGGCGGACCAGAGGGCATTAAAATAACTGTCGGTTAAAGCCAGATTATGGCACTGCAGGATAGGAAAATGTATCTACGCCTGACCCACCCCGAAGATGTCTGGTAGATACTGTTGTTTTGGGTGTTTTAAAAGTCTGCTTAGTGGTCAAATGGTTGTAACTTATTACACTCTCTTAAGCACAAAATGACCTACAGACGCAGTACAGTAAAGGAAATCTCAGAAAAGCCCAGAGTATATTCATTATGGCACAAAAAAACCCCACAATGATCAAGAAATTTCCTTACAAAAAAAAAAAAAATACAAACCGCAAAAAACCAAGGACATGAGGAACTGAGGGACTCAAGGGTCAGAAGCTGGGGAAATACTCAGCAGCAGCCAGTACAAAACCGTCCAGTGGTTAATACTCCACAAACCCCTAGGAAAGGGAAGGCTATTAAAAGGGAAGGATAATTAGCTGGGATAGGGAGCAGGTGAGTGAGGGCAGAATTCAGGGGGGTTAGACCTCTGGTGGCCGGCATGAGAAGTTTCCAGAGAGTGTATATCCTGGGACGGCCTGACAATATATTGTATGTAATATTACTTTACATGGTTTTAGACTAAGTAGTTTTGGATGAAGAGCTAAGGCATGATTAGGAAACTTTCAAGAGTTGATTATTTTCTGTCTATATGTTGATCTGTATCGAAAGAAGCAATGATCTAGTAGTGTGTATTCTTCCTTGATCATCGAAGGTCTGGAGCAAATTTTTAGTCTATAACTGTCCGAGGCTGATTACTCCTCTTTGACTTCGGAGAGTGAAAATGAGTTGTTTCTAATTATGACAGACAGAGGTCAAAACATACACTTGCTGGACAAGAGTGCTTGAACAAGACGGTGGTTTTCTTACATGTCTCCAGTTTTCCTCACGTCAGACGTCAATGTCTGCAGAGACAGGTGCAGGTATCACACAGGCTACTAGATCAAGTATCCAACCAAACCATGTCCTTGAGTTGAAGTAAAGGTTCCCAAGGTAAAATATTAAGTAATATAAAATATAAAGTAAAAGTCCTCCCTTTAGACCTTCACGAGAGTGAAATTACTAAAGTATTTTCCTTCACATGTAAAAGTATGGAGAGTAACAGTATCATGATTTATTATGGCTCTAATGTCCTATTATCATTTCTGGAACAAGACTCTTAATCAGCTCATTTAAGGTGAAGACTTTACATATAATTATAAGAAATAACATTTTTTCAAACAAGTTTCAGCTTAAGATTTATTTGCAACTTAGTTACAAGTTTAAGTTTAGTAAGAATTTGCTTTAAACATAATCACAGATTTCCTTTACTGTACTGCATCTGTAGGTCATTTTTGTGCTTATGAGAGTGTAATAAGTTACAAACATTTGACCATTTGACCACTAAGCAGACTTTAAAAACACCCAAAACAACAGCATCTACTAGACATCTTCGGAGTGGGTCAGGCATAGTTACATTTTCCTATCCTGCAGTGCCATAATAGCAGGTTACAGCCTCACAACAGTGCATCTGTCATTATGCCTATTCCAGTGTAGATACAGAAACCCAACCATGGTGCATTGCCCAGCTGTTTTGTTGCTTTATTGCTAGATGTGTACCCCTTAGCTTCCTGATGGAAATGGCCTTGGAAACAAAGGGCTGCTTCTAAGACATTTGGTGAGCACATGAGTTCCTCTGGGAACATAAGGCCCTGAGGTTATAGGGGTTACCCACTGCAAAAACTAATGGCTAACCCTGACATGCTGTACCTTTTGTTGATCTTACAGTGTACAGAATAGCCAAATGTCTTTGTACATGTTGTCCATATACTATTCCCTAATATCTGAGAAAGCACCTTGTATGGTGAAAAAGGTGAAGTAATGTCTGTCCAGGCAGCAGATATCATCATGTAGTAGAACCTTACAGTAGAACTCTCCTTTGCCTTCTCTAAGTCTTTAACCAAAATTTGGGTTCTCAAATTCCATCAAACCAATACACATAATGTCATGTTTTAGCAGTTTGTAGCTATGACAGTATTAAAAGTTAAACAGATGGAGCAAGTACAGACATTCAAACACTAAACCAACACAAATTTTGAGCTATAAGCTGCGATTCAGAAGGAAAGACACACAAACTTAAGTAAAAACATCAGTAACAATAAAAACTTTTATTATCAGGTAACTTCAGTTTTGTGAGAATGTGTAAACCCTACAAATGTTCAAACCCCAGAAATGGACCCCAATAACAACTAGACTAAAACAAAAAGGGGAAGTCGTTTCAGAAGGTCAAATGGACACCAGTCTGGCTGAACAATAGTAACATCTGACTGGAGCAACTTGGTTGGAAAAACAAAGTTCACCTCCTCAGGGCTCTCACTTGGAGTTTGGAAGTGTATTTGTGTTGTCAAATTCTGAAATGTGATCAATTTTCCATGTTGGTTAATTCTTAGATTATGCACTTCTGTGCATTTATCAATAAGGTAAAAATATCCAGGAGTGTTCTCTGTGTATCGCTGCAGATTTATACCTGCAGATGGAGCTGTCTTACTATTACCATATATGACAACAAGTCATATAAAGGCTCTGTCTTACATTCTTATTCTTTCCTATTTATATTGACTTTTGGAAATACATTTTACTGTAAAATCAGACACCTGATCCGTGGTCCTGAGAGGTATGCACAGGAGTTCTCAGTTCTCAGTGTATACTGTCAGAAAAAGGTATGGAGCAAGTACATTGTTGAGTGAGGTACAGAGTAAATAAACCCTTAAAGGTACAACAGTAGTTTTAGGGACCAACTATGCATTTAAATCCAAAGTTATGGTACATGTGTTATCCTAACTAAAGGATGTATCCTTAAGGGATCCACACCAGTTATAGTTCAATACCTGCTTTCCTGAACGTGTAGGGTAACTCTGCACCATGATACTTTTAAAAACATTGACCCTTTGGCCTCATATAAGGACATAGTTTTTTGCCAAAACAACTTCCTGTACAAAAACATTTAGTGTTTATACTTGTTAGGTCCCACTTTTTGCAAACAGCTAGGACCAATCAAGTCCTGGTCTCAGGAGGTTAATAAAAAATGTTTTTATTACATTTGAGCCAGGGCTGCAAAATGCTCCAAATTATTTTGTCAGTTATGAGGAACTTGATTGTAAAGTCCAGCATTTGCCAAGTTCTTTCTGAGTGCCTAAGGAACGTGCTCAGTTATTGCTCAGACTTCCTCTTACTTATCCCCCCCCCACCCCACCCCCACCCAAAATAAACCCCACCCTCCATTAAAACCCACTCTAAACATCATATCCCAGCAATAGCTTAGCCACTGTATCCAGGTTTAATGTTTAGAAGAACTTGATCTCGACACAATAAGATTAAAATATGAATTAAATATTGAGGAACAACACATTGCTAGTTAAACAAGGAGTACAGCTGATTTGTGACAAAGTTAGCTAACTAGCAAGTCTGTCTGACTATCAAGTCCTTTTTGTTAATCCTCCAGATTTAGTGTCATATGGAACAGAAACAGAGATTAGATTAAAAGTTAAAAGATTAAAAGCTTCTTATTTTCTTATTATATGAAGTTCAGTTGTGTTTAAAAGATAACTGGGTGTTTAATAGCAAATCTTTTTCTTTAAAAGTATGTATTTTTATATCCACCTGAGGCTGACTGGTTATGGGGCAGTCATGGGCTGGAGCGTCGGGATCCCACTTTGTGCCTGGAGGGCCACCAGTTTAATTACCTAAACTGATAAGACATGACTAAAGGGCCCTTGAGCAGGGCACCTAACCCTCAATGCTCCCAGGTGTCATGGGTAGGGCTGCCCACCACTCTGGGCAAGTGTGCCCACTGCCCCCTAGTGGGTGTTTCGCTTTATGAATGGGTTAAATATACATAAACTCAAAAAACATTTGGCTGAAATGGACTTTGTGAAAATGTCAGCACAAATGGCTACTTTAGTGTGTCCTTAGAGGTAAGACTGTAAGGCATGTTTCATGCCTGCTATGGCAAAATAATTTTGTGTACAATGATTTGTTTTAGGTTTGCTGCCTTCGAGTACACATCAGAAGTTTGTACTTATGAGTTTGGAGGTTGGGAGTACATCTTGACTTATGTTTAAGGATTTAACCGGTGTACAACAAGGTGGTGGCATTCATGTGTGCTCATCTTGTAAATACAACACTTCCAACACAAACTGAAGTCAGCGTTTTGCCCAAACCATGCAATGTGTCGGCCCTGAATAGAAGAACCTGAGTATTCATTTTAAACCATATAAGACAAAGCATAGACAACAAACCCAGGCAAGCTATGATGTTTTTTTTATTTGGATAGCTTCTATTGCTCAAACTTTTGGATAGCAAACTCGGTGGGGTGTTCATGCAAAGCTGATAGCTACTGGTAGTCAGCAGTTGTCAGCTACTATCCTAGCTGCTTATGTTAGCTTGCTAACATTAGGAAGCAGGCACTAAAGGATTGGGTTTAAATCGCTCTAACAGTTACCTGAGTGTTAAAATAGCAGAGGCTTTAGCTAGTACCATGCTATGAGCTTTGTCTGTTTTTATTACTGATTATTGAGAGTTTTAAAATGTCTAAACTTTTCTGAATGAAGTGCATGTCTGTTTAAATACACTGCAATATGTTTTATTGAGATCTGGCATAAATCTATGTTTTCACATTAATATACGAATGGTTAAATGAACATTACACAAGGTAGAGAAAGTTGTGCCTTGGGTCTTGTCAGACAATCACGGGCCACACTAGCGGGAAAAGTGGCTCATTAATTAATTAATATCTATGTATTAAATTCGGTGAAATGTGAAAATATGTTCATGAACCATTGCCTGCTTCCCTGCAGTACTTAAAGTTTCATTGTTTAAATTTTTGTAAACATTAAGTCTTAAATGTAATTATATAGTATGAATTTTAATTGTTTAATTGTTTATTATTAGAAAGTAAAAAATGATACGATAATTAACTTAGACACTTTGTTACAATGCAAAGGTTTTTTTAACGAATTATGAGTAAACTGTTTGTGTTCCTTTAACATCATGCTTATTGTCATGATAAGTAGAACCCTAAAATTCTGTGGAAGGATAGTTTTAGAGGTTAGAAGATTTTATGTGTTTGACCTGAAAAAAAAAAACAATTACACAAAAAAAAAATGTATATCTACATTGCATTTAGAATGTGATTTGCTATTTGCTGGTTTGCCATTTGAAATGCAAAATCTCAATATGTCAAAACCGTTTATAATGCATATAGAGAATATAATTCCTAGGTTGAGTTCTCATGATTTAATAACTTCTTTAATACCCTACCGATTTTCACCAAATTTAGTTTTCTTATAATCAGTCATAGGTTAATCTATGTTACACCAACCACTCACAGTAGCTTTTACATCCATTATTACTATGATTGTGCTGGTCAGTCGTCCACCGCTAGTAGCTGAGTAAGGCTGTACAGCCTTAAATAAAACCCCCTAACAGCTGGTACACAACCACCCTGCCTTCTATAATAGTGTCAACACTAAAATACAATGCTTCAGCTTTGTGCTTCACCGCCCTACAGGTTTTGTTACATTTAGTGTTACACTAAATGTACATCACCTGTTTTTGCTACAACCTTACTTTGTTTCACTAGTTTTCACTTGTTGGAGAAAAATATTTAACATTGCGACACCGCAATTATATTACACTTGTCTGCAAAGCCTTGGAAGTTTGTTGGGTAACTGCCCTCAATTTGCAATCCAAACCCAAAGAGTGGTGAGCCATTGTGGACTTTCTCTGAGTGAGCTTTTTTGTTTTAAACAGGACCTATTATGTTAATTGTCAGGTTGCAGCCCAAACAAATGTGCGTCAGGGTGATGGTAGAATTTGTTTACAGCAGACAAGCAAAAAACGTTTACAGGACAACACATTGACTATAAACAGGCGGGTTGAAAATGGCTTAGTAGCTGAAAGGCCGTTTTAGACGTTGAGTAATGTTACACTGACTGTACATAACAGCTCATTCACTCCTTCACAAGAGAAGAACCAAGAAACAAACAGGAGCAGAGCCTCAAATTACAGAATTACAGAAATCACTCGTTCAGCCTCAGAGGTGGTGACCCCTGTGTGTGTGTGTACCCAGTGTGTGTGGGTGCACTGTCTAGTTGCAGTGCTTTAATAAAGGAAGAGAAAGTGTTTAGACAGAAAAGGCACTGCTATTTTTGAGCATTCATAGTTTTCGGTAATTTTATCACTGATCATTAAACATGTAGTGTTTTCCTAGCAGTTGTGATTTCCTTAAACATGCCTCTAGTATGCATTTTGTAATGTCTATATGACTTCTGGACAAGAATCAGTTTGTCTCAGAAATTGAAAGCTTGATCACAGGCTGACTGTAGACTGGGCATGTCATTTGCTACGTGTTGAAAACGGCATCCTAGTCATTTATATGAGAGATGCGATACCTCATCAGTGGTCACAGGGAGCTGCCCATGGGATACTGTCAGCTAGATAGTTTTGGTTGGTGGATGATTCTCAGTCCAGCAGCGACAATGAGGTGTTAAGCAGCACTGCTGTGCTGATCCACTCACACCAGCACCACACACACTAGCACACCATCACCACATCAGTGTCACTGCAGTGCTGTAAATGATACACCGCCCACTTAATACCTTGTCTGTGGCGGTCCTGTGGGGGTAAGTGGAGATGGACAGTGAGTGTAGATACAGGGAGGTGGTTTTGCTATTGTGTAAAAATTCATAATTGATCATTTTTTAGTTGATAGTTAATTGTATATCCTAATTATACATAACAACTTACTATTAACACCTTTTAATAAGTTTATTAACATTATACATGTAGCATTAAGGCAATCAGAGGCTATTTTCACCAAGCCTTCTTTCATTTGCTTGGCATTTTGGTTAGTAAGCATCTAATATGTGAGACCATTGTGCCCATATACAGCAAAGCTATTTTTCTCAGTTTGTGTTTTTTTATAGAAATAATGTCATTTCTGCCATGTGGTTACAGAATCGTCCAATAATGCTTCACAACATTTCATTAACGGTTAAGGATTTGTGTAGTATTTTTATTTAGAATAGATAAATGACATTTACATATAAGTATAGTACAAGATTACATATAGATATACATTCTAGACATACATTCATCATCGTCTTCACAATGTCTCTGGCCTTCATAAAGCCCACTGATTTCCCAAATATCAAATACAACATTTGTTCCGTTTAAATGTGCATGTGTGCGCTTGTCAGTATCTGAACAGGTATTGCATTACAGGCTTGGTTTATGAAAGTTACCGGCAATGCACTCCATCTCTTTCCAGTGTTCAAAATAAAAACATTCAGCGGAGAGCTGCCTCATTGTTCCTTCTTTAAACATCACTAACTGTGGATTCTTAAGGGGATTTCACGAGTTAAGCCTTTGGTCTGAATCAAACACCTAATTCTCCATTTCTTTAGTCATTTTGTACAGTTTGGTTTAAATACATTGTTCTGTCATCTGACATTTTCTTGGTGTTTGTTTCTGTCATCACTTGCTGCAAATCATGCACGTCTTCATTGCAGTCTTTGTCCTCAGTTAAGCTGTCCGTTTTCCCCCAGCGCTTCATAAGTTGATAACAAAGACAGATCATTAGTAGAATTACCACAATGATGCACATGCTTATTGCGAGACGACCTCCAGTGGAGACACCTGAAGGTGTCTCAGTCGGGGTGGGTGTAAAGAGGTCAAAAGGTGTGGTGTGCGGTTCCTGTGAAATGCCTGTCTTCTCACATTTAGCATTACCAATAAGGTTAAATCCTTCATTGCAAGAACAAATGTACCCTCCAATGGTATTTTTGCAATCCTGGTCACAGTACGACATGACACATTCATCAATGTCCACGCAGAAAAGGCCTGTTGGCCTCTCTTCTAGAATGAAGCCACGAGGGCAGTCGCACTGATGAGGGCTGTTAGGGTCACAGTCCACTGCCGGGCATTCCCATTGTGGACAATGAAGGGCACATTTGTGTTTGTCTTCAAGAGACACCTGGTATCCTTCCGAACATTCACAGTTATAACCGCCTTGGGTGTTAACACAAGAGTGGTCGCACGGTCCGGACGCGCATTCATCATCGTCCTCACAAATGTCCCTTTCCCTCCTAAAGCCACTCATGCAGTGGCACTCAAAACTGCCGAGTGTGTTTACACACTGAAAGTTTCTTCCCGGACACACTCGTTTATCCTCACACTCATTAATATCCTTGCAGGTCTTTCCGTCCGCATCCAGGAGAAACCCATGTTGACAGAGACACTCATAGCTCTTTCCTTTAGGTAAGCAGCTATGTGAACAACCCGCTCCTTGACATGGATCATTTAGTGCCTTTTTACAACTGACCGCATTGCTTTGAAGTTCATAGCCAGGTGGGCAGTTGCAAACGTACGTGTCATTGCTTTTGTCGCAACTATGTTCACAGCCTCCTCTATAAACTTCACAACTCCAGGGTGCGTGAAGCCACTGACCTTCTAGACAGATGTGTTTGCTGCTCAGGTCCAGGCGCGTTGCGTTGCTGCTGTTAGGAACTTCACTAAGGTCCACTCTCGAGAACCCAAAAGGAGTTTGGTACAGAACCGATGCCTTGGATGTCAACGGCCCGCACTTCTCAGTGTTTTGGTACTCACACAAATATCCTGCTATCCCCTCCGTGTCGTTACAGCGTCTTTCCGCCCACTTGCCATCATTCCGGGACACCGACACGCATCGCCGAGAGCAGGAGATTCCGTCACTTTTCCAGTTTCTGAAGCGAGTCGCGTTGTCTCCCGTTATCCAGGAGTATCCTCTGAGATCATACGATGGATCTGTGCATGTGTCACTCGCGTGTATTAAACCGATCCAGAAGTGTCCAGAAAGTTCCTTCAGTAGGTCTAAAATAACGTCGTTCACCTCTGTCGTTCGAACAGACATCAAAGCGCCCTGTTTCCTTTCACAGGACACCTGAGCATCGGTGAAGTCCACCGTACCTGTGTGGACAGTGAAGCAGCTATTGTGAAGGCAGAAACCGTTATTTGGCTGTGTCCCCTGGACTCCCAGAAAAACCAGCGCCATGACCACTCCTATCAAACTCCTCATTTCTGCGGGAAGCGAGCGTCTCTGTATTAAGCGAGTCCACTGAAACAGCGAAAACAGCTCGTCTCTCCGGCTCTTTGCTTGGCGTGTCGTGTCTATCTGCGATTAGGCTCTTGTTCTCACGACTCCGGCTGCCTTTATAGCGAGGGCCATATCTGAGGAGCTGACTGGGAGGAGGGCTTATGTTCCAGCTGGCGCGGCTCCCCTCCTGCAATTTTCTCCATGCCGTGGCGGATTCAGAGGCTACACGATATCCTTCTGGACTGACTTCACTCTTCTACGCTACAAATAGATGGCGGTGTTATTTACTCAGCCTGTGTCTGGAGAAGGTTGTGTAAGGCCTGTATTCCCCATAAAGCGCTCTGATGCAGGAGAAACAGATGAACAGAAAACGGGAAGAAAACTCACACGCTGTGAAACACCGCCACACGGAGATTCCTGCCCAACTCCTCCCGCAGACATAACCGGAGCAGAGTTCACGTGTCAAGCCGCTTGTACAGCCGGCTCACCCCGCAAACTAACACATGGACCTTAAACGTGAAACTTCATAATTTGTTTTCCGACCCTGTGTTATCCTCACCACATGTGTACACGTATGGGAATAGTGTTAAACAGACGTCATATTCAAAACTAACAAAACATTTCCCATCCAACTTAATTACCCACTTACTGACAGGTTAAAAGGCCCTATATTATATTTTACATGTTATATGACAGTTTTCAAAGCTCTTATATGTTTTGTAACTGTTGATTAAAGATGGACACACACACATAATATAATATAATATAATATAATATAATATAATATAATATAATATAATATAACAACCTCATTTTGCCTCTTTCAAACTCTCCTATAACTTCAGTGTGAATGGCAGAAGTTAAACAGCTGTCTAGTAAATGGGTGAAGCTACACTGCTGTAGGCTGAATAGAATAATATGTAAATATGTATGTATGTGTTCATTTTTGTTCTTTAATGGTTATTGGATTGGATGTATAATTCTAGAAAAAGTGTCACATCGCTACAAATATCAGCATTTAAAGTACATTCTATCAAAGAGTTCTTTATGGAACCTAAATTGGTTCCTTTGTCTCCTTTAACTTCATAAGTGTAGAACAGAATTCTGTTTAATGAATGTATGGATGTAAGGACTAACTCCCTCTGGAGCTCCTTAATTGTGTAAAGGCCATACCAGAACATATAGCAGGAAAGCCACAATTTCCTGATTGCCTATGTGCATTGACTGATAAAACTGATAAAATTTCATTTCATGAAATCATTTAGCTACACCTAATGGAGTGTAGGTGGACCAGCGTCAGCTGAGAGAGGAAGCTGACGGTTCTGTTGGTCATTATCAGTGTGGAACATTGTGACTCTATTAAGCTTTGTAGGTGCCGTACTATATCCGGCTTTCCATGATTATATTGTAATAGTATCCTGTATTGAAAAGAAATGTGCAGAAGCAAATTTATTTTTCTCTGTTTGGACTTCAGTATTTGGATACGGGTCAAAACCAGACTAATAGAAAATGAGTGGAATATATGAAACAGCCCCTTTTAGAGTGCGTACAGCAACTACTGCTTTCTCCCAAACTGACACTGTATTCCAGCCAACAGTATCAGTTTTTGAACAGACCCCGATAAAGGGTTTCCAGTGTAGGTGTAAGATCACAATGTTTTCTTTTTTCTCACTGCTTCCCGACATCTTTATAAAAACACATATGAGGATATTCGGCACTGCCTGGCAAAATAGCAGTTTAAAACACTGGAGCTAAAACAACACTTTGCCTGAAACAGACTGCCTAAAAAATCTTAACAAGTTTAACAATAAACGTGGCACACATCACATTTACGTCACTCCTTGTTAGATGAGAGGAGGGGAACTTGACAGATGACTGTTTAATTAGGTCTTACTAACTGGCTAGTTTCACAAATTTCCTCTGTAGGGCACAAACGTAACCTCCAGAGTGCCAAATAGACAAGATGTTCCATATACTGACACCAAACAGAACATCTTATACACAGAACCCAAATAAAACCCAAATGGCATACAAGTAAACTCCTACACACAGAATCCAATTAGAGTCCAAACAGAACAGAAAAATAAAAGGCTGCAGACCTGGATGTGTGGGTTAACTATATATATACTGCTAAAAAAAAATACACATCAGATCTCAATGGGAAAAAAATGCAGAATATCTTTCCTCATATAGACTGGGTAATGTCTTAGGAACGAAAGGATGCCACATCGTTTGATGGAAATGAAAATGATCACCCTACAGGGGGTAGAATTCAAAGACACCCTGAAAATCAAAGTGAAAAAATGATGCAGCAGGCTCGTCCATTTAACCCAAACTCCATTGCAGCAATTTAAAATGGTACTCAGTAGTTTGTATGGCACACGCTTGTATGCAACGTGAGGGCATGCTCCTAATGAGACAACAGATGGTGTCCTGGGGGATCTCCTCCCAGATCTGGACCAGGGCATCACTGAGCTCCTGGATAGTCTGAAGTGCCACCTGGTGGCGTTGGATGGACCGAAACATAATGTCCCAGAGGTGTTCTATTGAATTTAGGCCAGGCGAGCCGGTGGGCCAGTCAATGGTATCAATTCCTTCATTCTCCAAGAACTGCCTGCATACTCTCGCCACATGAGGCCGGGCATTGTTGTGCACCAGGAGGAACCCAGGACCCACTGCACCAGCGTAGGGTTTGACAACGGGTCCGAGGATTTCATCCTGATACCTAATAGCAGTCAGGGTGCCATTGTCTAGCCTGTAGAGGTCTGTGCGTCCTTCCAGGGATATGCCTCCCCAGACCATCACTGGTCCACCACCAAACCGGTCGTGCTGAATGGTGTTGCAGGCGGCATAACATTCTCCACTGTGTCTCCAGAGCCTGTCACATCTGTCACATGTGCTCAGGTAAAACCTGCTCTCATCTGTGAAAAGCACAAGGCACCTGTGGCGGATCTGCCAATTCTGGTGTTCTGTGGCAAATGCCAATCAAGCTCTACGGTGCTGGCCAGTGAGCACTACAGGATGTCGGGCCCTCAGGCTGCACTCATGAGGCCTGTTTCTGATTGTTTGGTCAGACACATTCACAGCAGTAGGGCTCTGGCAGTGCTCATCTTGTTCCTCCTTGCACAAAGGAGCAGTTAGCGGTCCGGCTGAGGGGTTAAGGACCTTCTACAGCTTTGTCCAACTCTCCTAGAGTAACTGCCTGTCTCCTGGAATCTCCACCATACTCTTAAGACTGTGCTGGGAGACACAGTAAACCTTGTGGCAATGGCACATATTGATGTTCCATCCTTCAGTAGTTGGACTACCTGTGCAACTTCTGTAGGGTCCAGGTACCGCGCTTTGGTACTAGTAGGGACGCTGACCCAAGTCAACTGCTAGTGAAAAATCAGGCGGAAAAGATGAGAGGGGACAAAATGTCAATGACCTCGTCCTTTTAAACCATTCCTGTTTTGGGGGGTGTCTCGTTGCTCCCCTACTGCACCTGTTGTTAATTTTATTAACACCAAAGCAGCTGCAACTGATTAACGGCCCCCCTACTATTTAACTGACCAGATCAATATCCCTGAAAATGGAATTGAGTTGATGCTATACTCTGATTAAAAAGTGTTTATTTTTTTGAGCAGTGTATATATATATACATATATACATTAACCGACAGATCATATATGATCTCTAACTGAAAGTACTGTAGATGCAGTCCTGAGGATTCCACCCTAGTGACAGGACTTTGTTTGGAGACTCTAGAACAGGCATCTCTGTCTGTCTTGCTGGATATGGGAATGTGGTTGTGGAATCTCTTGTTGATTTTCTCTGAATGAGGACAGATTACTGCTGCTGCCATGAGTCTTGGCACAGCTGCCCCTGTTTACTGGGAGAGAGTGCAGTAATAAAAAACGTGTTTCCTGCTTAACACTTTATTTTGCTGGGACAGAACATTTACTGACTAACCCTTTAAAGAGCAGCACTCACTTGTGGCGTATCAATGGGTTACACTGGAGGAAGGCCAGTAACCAGAAATGTGATGGAAAATTCATTAAGCATTGCCACATCACACAGCAATGTGCATAAATTCAAATTCAGTTAGGTTTGGCAGCACTGGACAGAGCATCTTTCATCAGCTCAGAATGCTGACTAAAAGATCTCAAGCATATTTTTACTTGCTTAATTGCTGAGTACCATTATATGAAAGTAAGTTGTCCTTCTTCAGATCAGGTTGAACCACTGCATGTTCAAAACATCTGGGAAACATATCAGTTGCTAGCTCAGATCTGTTATCAAAATTAGAATCAGAACGTGTTTTTATGGCAAGCAAGATATTACCTCAAGTAACAAAGCTATTACAAATCGTTTGCTATTTCGTTTTTATATGTGGACCTTACCGTCATGGAGCGAACAGTAAAAACTCTTACTCTTAAACTCTCAGACTCATAAATTCAGTCGTCTATGATATGGGTTCTTTATAAAGAATTTTGTTTTAATGGTTATTGGATTGGATGTATAATTCTAGAAAAAGTGTCACATCGATACAAATACCAGCATTTAAAGCACATTCTATCATAGAGTTCTTTATGGAACCTAAATTGGTTCTTTTGTCTCCAAAGAACCTTTTTGGCACCTTTAACTTCATAAGTGTAGAACAGAATCCTGTTTAATGAATGTATGGATGTGAAGACTAACTCCCTCTGGAGCTCCTTATTTATGTAAAGGCCATATCAGAACATATAGCAGGAAAGCCACAATTTCCTGATTGCCTATGTGCATTGACTGATAGAAGGAAAAGGGAGCGGACACTTCATGACATCATTTAGCTACACCTAATGGAGTGTAGGTGGACCCGCGTCAGCTGAGAGAGGAAGCTGACGGTTCTGTTGGTCATTATCAGTGTGGAACATTGTGACTCTATTAAGCTTTGTAGGTGCCGTACTATATCCGGCTTTCCATGATTATATTGTAAAAGTATCCTGTATTGAAAAGAAATTCTTAGGAGCATATTTATATATTTAACAGCCCCTTTAGAGTGCTACAGCAACTACTGCTTTCTTATTCTTCTTCTATTATTATTATTATTATTATTATTATTATTATTACAATAGATAACCTAAACATAACTATGTGGAAGCAACTATAAAGAAGTGAAGCTTGTAATTAAAGAGCCCTTTTTGTAAGAATGAAGATGCATGATAGAACATATTAATATTAAACATAGCATTTTCAGGAAACAGCAAGAAACGAGTAAACCATAAACCTAAAATTAAAATGTACAACAGTGCATCTAGTGGTTTCTAATGTTTAATACTGTATTTCAAGAATTAGTTGTATTATATGCTCTATGTGTCACATGCATGTGAGCTCTGTGACCTGCGTATGTACCTGGGAGAATTGTAGGGCGTCATTCTGTTCAGTTATTTTGACCTGTTCCTGTATGGTCACTTCAGCTGGCCTATACAGGTGCTGGTCATAAAATTAGAATATTATGAAAAAGTTGATTTATTTTAGTAATTCCATTCAAAAAGTGAAATTGTATATTATATTCATTCATTCCACACAGATTGATATATTTCAAGTGTTTATTTCTTTTAATGATTATAACTGACAACTAATGAAAATCCCAAATTCAGTATCTCAGAAAATTAGAATATCACTTAAGACCAATATAAAAAAGGATTTTTAGAAGTGTTGGCCAACTGAAAAGTAGGAGCATGTACAGCACTCAATACTTAGTTGGGGCTCCTTTTGCCCGGATTACTGCAGAAATGCAACGTGGCATGGAGTCGATCAGTCTGTGGCACTGCTCAGGTGTTATGAGAGCCCGGGTTGCTCTGATAGTGGCCTTCAGCTCGCTCCTCTGCATTGTTGGGTCTTTGCTGTGCATTCTGTGCCTCTCCTCTCTTCCTCCAGACTTTGGGAGCTTGATTTCCAAAGGAAATGCAAAATTTACTTTCCTCAGAGAACAGAACTTTGGACCACTCAGCGCCAGTCCAGTCCTTTTTGTCTTTAGCCCAGGCAAGACGCTTCTGACGCTGTCTCTTGTTCAAGAGTGACACAAGGAATGCGACAGCTGAAACCCATGTCTTGCATAGGCCTATGCGTGGTGGTTCTTGAAGCACTGACTCCAGCTGCAGTCCACTCTTTGTGAATCCCCCCTTACATTTTTGAATGGGTTTGGTTCCACACTCCTCTCCAGGGTGCGGTTGTCTCTATTGCTATATACACTTTTTTCTACCACACCTTTTCCTTCCCTTTACCTCTCTATTAATGTGCTTGGACACAGAGCTCAGTGAACAGCCAGCCTTTTTAGCAATGACCTTTTGTGTCTTGTCCCCCTTGTGCAAGGTGTCAATGGTCGTCTTTTGGACAACTGTCAAGTCAGCAGTCTTCCCCATGATTGTGTAGCCTCCAGAACTAGACTGAGAGACCATTTAAAGGCCTTTGCAGGTGTTTTGAGTTAATTAGCTGATTAGTGTGTGGCACCAGGTGTCTTCAATATTGAACCTTTGCACAATATTCTAATTTTCTGAATATAATATACAAGTTTCACTTGTTGAATGGAATTATTGAAATAAATCATAATTTTCATAATATTCTAATTTTGTGACCAGCACCTTTATAAACATTGACTCGTCCCATGTTCAGTGGGTCAGCTGTACGTCTGTGAAGCAAGTCAGAAATAAAATCTATTCTGCAGACAATAGGCTACTCCCCTGGGCCTAACCTGTGAATGTAAAGATTATTCTTATGTAGAGATTGAACAAATTTGCACAAATGTAGCTCTGTACTTGGAGCTAAACTGTTGTATACTGAATGGATATAACTTCTAGAAAAAGTGTCACATCGCTACAAATATCAGCATTTAAAGCACATTCTATCAAAGAGTTCTTTATGGAACCTAAATTGGTTCTTTTGTCTCCAAAGAACCTTTTTGGCACCTTTAACTTCATAAGTGTAGAACAGAATCCTGTTTAATGAATGTATGGATGTGAAGACTAACTCCCTCTGGAGCTCCTTATTTATGTAAAGGCCATATCAGAACATATAGCAGGAAAGCCACAATTTCCTGATTGCCTATGTGCATTGACTGATAGAAGGAAAAGGGAGCGGACACTTCATGACATCATTTAGCTACACCTAATGGAGTGTAGGTGGACCGGCGTCAGCTGAGAGAGGAAGCTGACGGTTCTGTTGGTCATTATCAGTGTGGAACATTGTGACTCTATTAAGCTTTGTAGGTGCCGTACTATATCCGGCTTTCCATGATTATATTGTAAAAGTATCCTGTATTGAAAAGAAATGTGCAGAAGCAAATTTATTTTTCTCTGTTTGGACTTCAGTATTTGGATACGGGTCAAAACCAGACTAATAGAAAATGAGTGGAATATATGAAACAGCCCCTTTTAGAGTGCGTACAGCAACTACTGCTTTCTCCCAAACTGACACTGTATTCCAGCCAACAGTATCAGTTTTTGAACAGACCCCGATAAAGGGTTTCCAGTGTAGGTGTAAGATCACAATGTTTTCTTTTTTCTCACTGCTTCCCGACATCTTTATAAAAACACATATGAGGATATTCGGCACTGCCTGGCAAAATAGCAGTTTAAAACACTGGAGCTAAAACAACACTTTGTCTGAAATAGACTGCCTAAAAAATCTTAACAAGTTTAACAATAAACGTGGCACACATCACATTTACGTCACTCCTTGTTAGATGAGAGGAGGGGAACTTGACAGATGACTGTTTATTTATGTCTTACTAACTGGCTAGTTTCACAAATTTCCTCTGTAGGGCACAAACGTAACCTCCAGAGTGCCAAATACAAGACAAGATGTTCCATATACTGACACCAAACAGAACATCTTATACACAGAACCCAAATAAAACCCAAATGGCATCCAAAGAACCTCCTACACACAGAATCCAATTATAGTCCAAACAGAACAGTAAAATAAAAGGCTGCAGACCTGAATGTGTGGGTGCCTCGGTTTACTGGGAGAGAGAAGAGTAATAAAGCAATGTGTTTCCTGCTTAACACTATATTTTGCTGGAACAGAACATTTACTGAGGAACCCTTTTAAAAAGCAGTACTCACTTGTAGAGTATCAATGGGTTACACTGGAGGAAGGCCAGTAACAAGAAATGTGATGGAGCATTTACTAAGCATTGCCACATCACACAGCAATGGCAATAAGTTCAAATTCAGTTAGGTTTGGCAACACTGGACAGAGCATCTTTCTTCAGCTTGAAAAGTACTTATTGGCTTTAACAGCACATTGTTGGTCACAAACAGGCACCAACATATGTAAGTTAGTTTCTATGGAGCTACTGGCCTTTCACCAAAGCGCTTTAGATAGAAGAGATCACATACAGTCACAGAAACAAAATCAAACTGAAAATTAAAAGGGATAAACCAGGAAATGAAAAACTAAACCCATAAAATTAAATTTGATGGGGAGTAAAACAAAAGCAAGACACACAAGATTCTTTGTAAAGCTGCTTTGTGACAACATCTGTTGTAAAAAGCGCTATAAAAATAAATGTTGATTGATTGATTGATTGATTGACACACAAGGTAACACTACACATCTATGACAGCCAAACAATGTGTGTACTCCTAAAACATACAGCTCTTCAGAGGTTCTTTAGTAAAACCAGGATTCTGTATAGATCCACAGCACTAACAGAACTATTTGCATGTCAAAATGGTTCTTTGCATGATGAAACGGTTCTATGTAGCACGAGAAATGGGCTTGTTGAATCAGTGTTGAAATACAGTTCAACATGGTAGACTTTCCAGCACTGACTCAATGGTCATAACAATGAAGGACATCAACATCAAAGATCTAAAAAGTAGTTATTCAATGAAAACCACTATTGTCATGTGACAGCATGTTCTACAAAATGTTCAATCTAAACGGCAATGGTAACACCTTCTAAACACTTAGCAACCCCCAACAACCACTCTGTAAACAATCCTCACACTATGGCAGCTGCCTAGAAAGATCTTGACCACCTGGGACATCATTTACATTACATTTACATCACTGAACTATAAGAACCACAGTTGTTTTTAGGTTGCACTGATATGTTCAATTTCAAGGTTTTTGATTGCAGTTTGTGTTACTTTGATGAAATTCACTCTGAAATGCATCAGTGCAACTTTCCTCAAGGTGAATTTGTAGACTTGTTATAGAAAGCTGAAATTTCTGGCTAAACTTCCTGGTTAAACCAAATCGGTTTGCATAAGCTCATAGTTGGCGATTTGGGTTTTTAGAAGAGCAGCTTATCTGGACCTCTGTAGGATTTTTGTGTGATAAAAAATCTTATTAGTTCTGAAGAACTTGGCCTGATGGTGTGCTGCACTATTATACTGGAATATCCCATCACTAGGGGAGCACATAAAATCCATGAAGGGCTGTAAAGGATCACCAAGCAGTGAAATGTGGAAAGGCAGGCATTACTTAATGAAATGTTTAGGCGGACAAGTGGACCCAATACATGCCATGAGAACACCAGTATGGAACCACCACCAGGCTGTACAGTGTCTTGTTGAAATATGTGGTCCATGGCTTTATGGGGTCTGAGCTTGGTATGCAAGTGATACTGTGAGGATCGTTAAATGCACGCACATCTTCAGATTTGGAATGTCCCATCTGCCAGGCACCCACATCTCATTTAAAGTCTGACAGTTCACGTCTCCTTGCCAGGGGCACACTAGCCAGTGTTTAGCCTCACTCACAAGATAACACCTCACAACTTTTCCAAGCTATCCCCTGAGGTAATGTCCCTGGTTTTAGATGTGTCAGTGTGCATTGCTTTCATTAAGCAGTCAAATGGAAGAACCTTAATAGGCAGCATTCCAGCATTTACAGCCAAGATCAGATGCCCTGTGTCACGTCCTGTCTAGGCTAGCCCCTGTTTTTTTTTAACTAAGAGTTCATCCCTTTACTATGGAAACAAAACAACTGTCGAGTAATATAGGTCCGAACACCACCAGTCTATTATTGTACTATTTACATTAACACTAAGTTCAACTAAATTGTTAACTTAATTAACTGACACAGGCCTTAATAAGACCCTAGAAGTCCCATGTCTGATGACTGTTACCTATGTCTTTCTGACTGTAATGTCTTCATGAATTCATGTTTTACTTTTCTGTTATCAGGACAGTGTCATTTTCTTTAATGTTTAGTTTGTCTTTTGCCCATTTTGACATCTCTGAAGACAACAAATATTATTCAACAAATATTCTTGTCTGACATATTCAAAGGGCATCTATAAGACAAAGAACATGTGTACGCTGTTATAAAGATCTTTTTCGTCTTCTTGAGGAGCAGACACTGGACTTGGTGAGTTTTTGTAATGACCAAGGAAATATTAACAAACGAAATACAACCTCTAATTCTAAATAAGTTATCAGAATGTCATTGAGAAAATATATTCCGATGCCCACTTCATATGCTTTGCTTTGTCTACCAGGCACATTAGCTTTGTCGCAGGCTAGAGGGTAATAGCAAAGTGCAGCTAACCAGTGCTTCATGGAAGTGGTCTAGCTTGAGGTATCAAGTTCACACATAGTAGCCGTAGTAAGTGCGCAGTATGGTGGGCTTTATTTGCAGCTGGTCTGGGAATACATATTGTCTGGTGCCACCGTAGCATGACGTCTACCCAAGCTGAGATGGTATATACAATATTTCCACATTTTAAAAGGGCAATTAATAACTATAAATATACATTATTTAAATATATTAAAACATTTAAATAAATTAAAATGTACCTCCCAGTACATTTATAAATATATAACTGGGGTCCTGTATTTTAACTATACACATGTTCAAACAAAGTAGGCAGTGGACTACAGTCTACAATCATAGAATTAAAAGGCATACTGCTCATCTCACAAGTTAATTAAGTTAACAATTACATTGAACTTATAATGTTAATGTGAACAATGTTGAGCAGAGAAATAATAGTTAGTATGCCAGACATGACAAGGCAATGAATTTCTCCATCCTTAACATACCTCCAAAAACTCCAAAAATCATTTAAAATTCATTAGTTTTTTATAGCATATATCTCATGCAGCAGTTGTCATCTTATGCTCAAGCTTAACATTTATTTCATAGTACAAAATGACATTTCCTCTTTTTCTCATTCTTACACTTACACTTTCTTACCACATACACTCACAGGGTGCTTTTAATTCAGACAAGATTAATGATTTATATACTGTGTTGTATGTGTATTTTGGTTGGTGTAGGTTGAGGTATAGTCCATAGAAAGATATAAATCATAAAAAAATATTATTTCCCTTATTAATAATGTTCAAGACCAATTATAGATTTCTCCCAAAGCTGAACCTGACCAACCGGGGTAATATTCACTCATAACATTTACATAGCATTGTAACTACAAATGTGTTTCCAATTAACAGTCCAGTTCTTTTCATACCCCAGTAGTGAAAATAGCAAATGGAATTCCGACTTTACTGTCATGCTACTTAGAATTTATGAATTCCCTCTATGTGTCATAATCAACGTCAGAGACTTGTGACTTTTCTGCCCCATGTCGTCATGATGCTGTCCATCTGTGCCTGAGTAAGTGTGAATAAGCCTAAGTGTGCACTACTAGTGATGTCTGAAGAAATATGCAGATTGGTCACCTTGAGCAATGCAGTGATGATGCATAAAACCACAAATGAAATGTTTTCAGAAAGTGTTACTTGGAAACAAAAAGGTTTTCCCCATCCCCATCCCAATACCCATCCCTACTTGTATACTAAATTTGACAATACTCGTTTCAAATGATTAATTTGTTGATTTAATTGTAAAATGTTCTTAAAGGATTTTTAGAAATAAAAGAAACAGTTGGTATCTTTTGATCCTTGAATCACAGACTTATTTTTATATAACTGTCCACAGATATAGTTAGAATAGCTCTGTGATAACATGATAACTAATGGAGCCTTAAATTAATGACAGAAACACCCTACAACATATAAATCAGAAGGAGCCCAGGGATTATAAATCATAACCCTATAGGTAAAAGTCTTATTGGTATTTTCTTGTAATAAGATCATTTATAAATCTGGGCTGTGTTTCAGTACTCATGTCAAAGTGCCTCTAAATGGCATATAGTGAGTCAAACAAAAAACATGCTGATCCTGGCAACAACACTGGTCAGTGTTTCACTGAATCTCTTGGTATGACTAGAACAAAATGCCAGGAAACTGGCCTCTTATTAATTATACAAACTTTTCCAAGTAATTGAATAGTTTCTATTGTGTCACTCTCCAGGGATACTATAGTCTATGAAGTGATGACAGCCCAGGTCATTGTTCTGTATTTAGTGTAGTTGACAGCGTTTGTGCTCTTTGCTGTGCCAGTATATTGTTTGTGATAACAAAACAACCTTGAATAACAACAAAATCAAAAAAGTTCATTTAAAGTTCAGAGAGTTTGTGGTCTTTTGTCAGTGTGAAGATGGTGGTGGGTACTCTAAAAATCTAATCCTTACATATTAAAACCACCTATTTCCATTTATGCATATTATACAGTTTACAGCTAAGTAGCTTATTTAGTGTTATGTCTTAAGAAAAACATTTAGCAAGTAGGTACACTTAATTTGCATGTTGGGATACATTTAGGGTTCAAATTACTGGAAGCTTACTACAGTAACCTAACCTAATAGTAACACAAAACACTAACACACAAACATCATGGCACGATAGATTTATATAAAAAAAACTTAGCAGTGTCAATTTGTTTACCATGCAATATTTATACTCCAAGCTATTAATCACAAAATGACAAAATGATAAATTAAAATAACAGAACAGTCTATGTGCATATAAGAGTGTTTTGTGAAGTATATACATACACTAATCAGAATAAATAAATAGAGCTGAATTAAGGAGATTTGTCTATAAACATAAATGTCCATGTATAAGACATTGCCTATAATTCACTGAAAGACTATTTTGGGCAACCAATTGAACCATATTTTTTATAGAAATTGATGTTACTAGCTAAGGTGAGCTGTCATGCAATGACTCACATTAATATTTTTTAAACAGTATGCTTTACCATTTTTTTTATTTAACTAGCTAACTTAGTCTTGTAAACAAATTAGAACTGTGTTCACGATTAACATTAAACGTGGGGGTAGAGCTTAGTATGGTAAGCTTAAATATATAATGCTACTTATCCACAAATGCTAGTTGCCTCCATTATGGTCTAGTAATGTGTAAGGCTGACTAGCTATTCCTATAGAAAACATAGACAAGTTTCACTTCACTGAAGTACAGCCCCAACAAGGAAATGATTGTCATTGTATAACATCTAATTTACAAAGCACATGTAAAATTGACGGATGTTGTAGAAAAAGAATAAATATAAGAATAACTGAATAAAAACTGATAAGAATAAAATAATCATTTGGAATCTGATTGCTATTGTACTGTATTACATAAAATGTGGACATTTGATATTTTTCCTGGTCATCTCTGGATAGAAGTCCAAAGCATAACAGACTCTTTTGGTCTCTGGTTGGGGAGGATAACAGCTTCTTCCTAATCAATCTACAGCAGTGCAGTTCCTGTGTATCTGATAGGTGGCTAATATAAGAATTAGGGAGTCAGGGATTTCCTTCATGCATGTTCAGCTGGTCTCAAATCAAGGACGGCAATAGGAACAGAAGTGCTGGTTGGCTTCATGTGTCTCACAGGAAGCATGTCAGGAGTATTGTGCCAACAGCTAACACTGAAGAAATAAGTAACAAATACAGTTTAAGTTACAGGTGATTTAAATTGAACAGCTGCAGATGTTGGTCAAGCCACATTTATATTTATTATGTATTTGTTTGTTTGTTTGCTTGCTTGTATTTGTTTGTTTATTTATTTATTAGTTTATTTAGTTATTTATTTAACATTTTTTAACTTGCTACTTTTGTAAATCGCTCTTCATCCTTTGATGGAGATGCAACAGTTTTTCTAAGCTAACATGGTTTTAGACATTAGTTTTTTCCCAATGTGGTTGGTGAGGCTTAGTGGATAACACCACTACCCGCCAAGATGTTACTGCACCATGTGGAAGACAGGGGTTCGATTACCTGTCTGAATAACTATGCTGTGCAATGCTATAAAGTATCCTTCGGAAAGACTCCCAACACTGCCTATTGGCCTATTTGTAGTTTGATTTATTTGTAGTTGAACATAAAAATAGTAAGTAGCTCTGGATAAGAGCCTCAGCTGAATCCCGTAAATGTAAATGAACTAAAACTGGAAAATGAGGTACAATCACCCAAACCTCTATCTTTTGGTTAAACATATTTAAAGTATGCCTGCAGATTGTGCTTTACAATCAATTTTCCTTATGCTCAGTAGAAAAGCATCCTAGCTCAAGACTGGGCTGAGTAAAATTTTTAACTAAAAGACAGCGCTGCAACATTGTACCAGGCACTTACTAATATTTGCACATTTAAGCTTTCTAATTTAGTATCACCAAATCCATATCACAGAAATAAAATGTTACTGGACTACTGCTTAAACTAGGGTGGTCAAAATACTAAAGATGAGTGTCAGCATGACTCTGAAATGGTTCCTTCATGACATTTATCACTGAATGAGATACCTGTAGCACTAACAAATCTGATTGCACATTAATGTACTAAAAAAAGTTTGGTTACACATGAATGAATAAATTGTGTTACATAATCAAGTTGTAAACTCATAGACACCAGTGTTTAAAAATTATTATTATTTTTTTAATATAAAGTATGAATAAATATAATAAGCACTTTCTTTGCCTTTTAGAGAAGATCCTAGTAAACGGATTAGGAATGTTGCTGTTTTTCTCAATTGCTTAAGGACATACCAACAACTCTTCAGTTTACCCAGAGATGTTTTGAAAATGTTTATGTCTAGTTATTTTAATTTGATTAAAAACAATCGTGGCAATCGTGGCAAAATGTGTACATCTTTGCAGTTATAAACTCTCAAAACCGAATTAACTCGGTAGGCCTTATTTGAATTGTTAGGCCTGGATTGGGCAGTTAAGAACTGTATTATACTTTTTTTTTTTTTTTTTTTACCAATTTTTCAGAATAGGCACCATTAATGCCGGTGCCGTTTGGCCTGGTGTTTATGCCAGATCACAACTAATGTCCTGTCTTGTCTGTACACCGATTTTATTTGGATGATCAATCTATAATGATTCCAGATTTAAGTGTTTATTGTCATACATGTAGAGAAACAATTTAAAGTTACACTGTACAATGAAACTCTTAATGTGCACCCCCCTGACTACAGGTAGCCTACTAACAACTACAATGTAAATACTAAGTACTAAATAAGAAAGAAATGACTAATAGATATGTGTGCTTATAGATTAAGAAAAAGTATGTTATAGATCTTCACTGTCCAATCAAAAACATGTATCTCCATTTTTGAAGATCAAGATGAAGATTTTTCTCTTTTATGTATCATTTGATCACATGAGCTGCTGTTTACACTGTGTGTAAATTTCATAAAGACCAGACCAACAGAAATGGCCCAAAGATCGCTTGGAAAAAGTCTGGTTCCATTGACTTACATTAGAACAAATTTGGGCTTTTGGAGATACTTGTTTTTCTTTGGACAACGACGATATGCTATATACAGTGGTGTGAAAAAGTGTTTGCCCCTTTATGATTTTTTATGTTTTTGCATGTTTGTCACTCTTAAATATTTTAGATCATCAAACAAATTTAATTATTAGTCAAAGACAACACAAGTGAACACAAAATGCAGCTTTTAAATGAAGATATAAATTATTAAGAAAAAAAAAACCTATATGGCCCTTCACTCCAAAAGTGTTTGCATCCCGATTAAAACATAACTGTGGTTTATCACACCCAGGTCTGGGTTCCACCTGTGACATCAAGAAATCACTTAAATAGGACCTGCCTGACAAAGCGAAGTAGACCAAAAGATACTTAAAAGCTAGACATCATGCCAAGATCCAAAGAAATTCAGAAACAAATGAGAAAGAAAGTAGAGATCTATCAGTCTGGAAAAGTTTATAAAGCCATTTCTAAAGTTTTGGGACTCCAGCGAACCACAGTGAGAGCCATTATCCAAATAGTGAAAACGTGGAACAGTGGTGAACCTTCCGAGGAATGGACGAACGGCCGGCTTTCTTGTCAGTAATATTTTTTCTCAAGTAAACACTGATGTTCAGAAAACCATTTAGAGCATTCATGAGGAATGAGCATTGTGCAGTACTTTGGACAGTTATTTTGCCCATATAATAACAAAGTATTGTTTCTAGCTAGCATATTTTACACTACTGGAATATGTGTGTTATTGTCCCACTTATCCTTACTACCCTGAAATAAATGCACAAATTATGTATTTTTACTTGAATAAAAAAATACAACATATATATCATATGTCAAGTACTGATGTCGAATGATCATAATAACTCTTTGTGCACACACAAATTCTCTTAGTTGATCACGTGTCTTCCAGAGACAAACCCCTTTCACACAAAACAGCTTGTTTACAACCACTAAAAGTGTTAAAGCAGAGAAGCTCCCTTATATCAAACCACGCTTTTGTAACTGAACCTATTACTGATCATTATTTTGATGCTCTCTCTATGTCTCACAGAAATGTAGATTAGACCTGAAGAATAGTACTGAACTAAAGCCACCACAACAGGCCACAGTTATGTGCATAGCAACCATCTATATAAATGCTTTAGACATTATGACATATATTTAGCTTTAGTTTTCAGTTTAGTTTTATTATTATTAGTGCTTTGTAGTCAACGACCAAATTCAGACATTAACTTACAAAATTAAAAAAGAATTAATCAAACAAATCATCATCCACAACATTGCAGTCCTTGGTGAAACTGACATGTTATAATAGCATCCACACCACCGGTATGGCACTCAGTATTTTGATAAGACCATCAAGGTCTTCTAAGAATATTCTCCTATTTTAAGTTTTAAATTTTAAAAGTAATTATATTCTAAATTCTCTTCAATTCAGAATGTATGGTGGACTGAACAGATATGCTTAATTTTGTACTCTGAATATTGTACAATGAATAGTGCTTGTATTCCATTACATCACAACCCCCTGCCAATATAGTGGAAGAAATTTACTTAATAAAATTAAAACTATTTTGTAGCATCCCATTCCTGTCTTTTGCCTTAAGCCCCATTATAACTAAATATCCCCATGAAAATAAATGCCCTCAGAAAGTTGATGGCCAAGAAACTGGGCTGAGCCAGGCTAATTGAAGCTTGATTGAGTCAAATTTGAAACCTCTAAACTCCACTTGCTTCAACATTGTGTGTCTAAGCCTGAACATGTCAAAATTGTGTCAAGCAATCTCAGTCAAACTATAAGTGCCAAAATTACAACGCCCCCAGTGCTCTGTGAACCAAAACTGACATATGCATTGTCACATGGGGTTCCTTTTCAGATCTAGCCACCAGAAGAAGGCAGAAGGAAACAGGAAAAGTTTTTAAATTCTAAGTATGGTATTTGGAGAAAACCAATAATGATTAAAGATCATTCTTTAGTTGTTGTATTTGTTTCACTCCATTACAAATTTAAAATGACGCATTACACTATGGTTACAAGTCATGTTTTTATTGTAATTTCTTACAATGTAGCAGAAAACTAAAGCCTGATGGTTGCACAATACATCCACACTAATTAGCCCACAACCGAACACAATACAACACAACCAACACGTAAACACTTTGCAACGACAGCAACAACCACAACAAACTGTTCTCGTAAGAATTACTTTGCATTCCGCATTCCCACAATATTCAGTGTGCTCAACTTTTGTGTACATGTGCTAACGTCTAATCCTATCAGCAAGCTGTCATATCTTGGCAAGGACCTGACCTTTCACTGTCTTTGAAGAGCACATGAAATGCGATTTAGTTGCAGGTACTTTCATCACAACACTGCCTTCTAAAAAACTGACTTATGAGACAACACAGGGACCAAGACAGTGAGATAGCTGCCTTCAGTTTGGGATGCACACCATGAGACAAAAGTCTCCAACATTATCTGCAAAATGTAATTAGATCTCCATTTGACCATGTGACCATGTGACCATGTGATAGTTTGTTCTCGGTTTTGCAATTTTTACTCACCAATCACCAGTCAAACAGAGCAATTTGGTATTTTTTTTTTGCCACCACTTGGCATTAAGTTGTTAACGTTACTTGGGAGACACAATGATTAATCATCTTTGTGTTCAAACCTATACACTTCTGAAGTGAACTGAAAGTTCTGGAGCATTCATGTACTAAGAAATTGTATTAAATTATATAAAGTTTTTGTAATTCCTTGTAACACCTTGTCCACTGAATATCTTAAAGTAGCATTATAATAGAATTCAGTCTTTACAAGGGGAGTCTGGAAGCATGGACATAGAGCAAAATGTTATTTGCCTAGTAACAGGTTCCACATCTTTGGTCTTTGGTACTACAAAGAAGCATTCGTTCAGGAATGGTATACAACAGGTTTTGTGTCTTTAAGCAAGAAGACATTTATGCATGTAAATAGTTGTCATTGTTATTATATAGCAATATATATATATCGTCGCTGTCCAAAGAAAACCATGTATCTCCATTTTTGTTGATTTTTACTTTTATGACTCATTTGATCACATGAGCTGCTGTTTACACTGTGTGTGAATTTCATGATGAATGGACCAACAGAAATGGCCCAAAACAGTTTGGAAAGACGTCTGGTTCCATTGACTTCTATTCAAATGAAATGAGGTTTTTGGCTTCTCCTGTAAAGTTGTCATTCAACAGGAGATACCTGTTTTGCTTTGGACAGCGACGATATAAGAATTAGTGTGTAACCTTGGTGTGCTAATGACTAGCCATGACTAGCCAGGTGTTTTAATAATCATGTCAAAGCAGTTACCAAATCAGCATTTGATCACCTTTAAAAATGATCCATGCCTTTATTTCTAGCAGGACTGAATACTGTAATGATTTCCTCTCTGGATTTTCAAACTGCTTGATTTGATTAAATGACAGAGTTCTAACTAAACATTCTTAAATCCTTATACTGCATACCAGTATGTTACAGAACAGACTTTAAGGTACTGTTATTGGTCTATAAATCTGTTAATCTATCCGATATTCTGCCGCAATATGAGCCAAACCAAACTCTTAGGAACTCCAATAGGAACTTGTCAGTTAGTGCTGCCTAATGTAAAGGCTAAACATGAAGAAGCAGTGTTTAGCGACTATGCCACTGCCATGGAACCAGTTAACAGAGAGCGTTAGAGGAGTCCCGACACAAGACCTTTGAAATCCTGACAGATATTCCTGTTTGCGCAGCTTGCAGCTCAGTTTAAAACGCTGTGAGTTTGCCACATGTAGCAGCACTTTTAATGTTTTATTCAAATATATGTATATTGTTTTTAAATCTTTTTTATTTTTATCCTCTAAACATTTTAATCACCTTCTTATGCCTTTATTTCTGTTTTCTGTTTAAATTTCTGTTTAAATTTTAATTTGACTTATAATTAGGGTTTCTTATTTGTTAAGCACTTTGAATGACTTCAGTGTATGAAAGGTGTTATATAATAAACTTGTCATGTCCTGCTTTGTCTTAACTTCTGCTGCATTGCTGGATATTTGTACTTGTGTATTGCTGTGCATAGTATAACGCCCAGGTCTTGTGTCACTTTCAATGTGTTGTTGGAAACATGATGTCATCATATCAGTGACGTTTTAATTATCCTTTCCACTAAACTTGCAAGAGGCATAAGCATCCCCTGAGGGTCTCTGAGTCACCAAGGGACTCATAAGAACATGGAAACACGATTTCCTCCATTTATTTGGCAGCAATCTTGTTTTACAGAAGGCCCCCTTGTGGAATTTCATAGGTATGCTGGAGACCACAAACTGCCTAGCAATATCTTATGAGGATAAAAAAAAAAGGTATGAAAAAACGGTCACTTCTTTTACTTCATTTGTTTCTGCAGTGAAGTATTTTTTTGTACCGTGACCTACATTTTTTTTTTGTTAGGCTAATAGTAGGTCTTTAAGGTAATCAACAGTCTAAGTCAAGTGCTGAAATTTTCAAATGTTCCTTTTTTTCAGTCATGCCTACGGTTAATAGCAGGTAAAGTCATATGACAAAATGATCCCAGTACAGAATCTTAATATCGTAAACAGCACAGTGCTTTTAATACAAGTCTGTTACTGTTTGGATTGTCTGTTAATTGATGGATCTACATACTGACCTGTACTTTGAGTATAGTACATTTGTCTAATCTGTGATCCTCGTTTCCTTCACTGACAACCAGCCTAGCACATCCTAAAGCACCTGGATTCATTTCCTAAAGCCTGAGAAATATACATGGAAAGCAGTGATTTAGAGAAACCTTCATTATCACCATAGGATCCTATTGATTTACAAATCTCCACAGTTCACTAAACAAACAGACCTCTTAAAGCAAAATGTCGTAGTAGTAGAAGTAGTAGAGAAAAGGTATGGTTAACTGATCAGTGGGAATTATTATTTGGCTTATTATTTTGCTTTATGATAGAAAAGGCATGTAGACCTACTCTGATAAATGTATGCAAAAATAACATGTCAGCGTCAGATGGTCACACATCCTAACCAGAATATTCAGAAATTACTACCTGTATCTAAATTATGTTGCTAGCCTATAAAAAGGAACACAAAGGTTTCTGCACACTGGCCCACTTTTAACTTCTACACTAAATCCTCCTGGTGCAAAAAAACATTTACTCACTAAAGTATCTTTGCAGGATTTTAGAGTATGTCATGCTCATTCAGCTTTTTACAGCTATGTTGGCACAACAGCTCCAAACTACGGCTGATTCTTTTAGCCCTTTAATCCTCTGGATTGTGAGATGAGATGCCTTAGGCTTTGTGAAATTCAGAATAAGAAAAAAATATTTTTTGTATTTATTTCATTATGGTAATTTCATTGTTTTTACTTATAAAATGTTATTATTATTATTCTTATTATTATTATCATTAATAATAATAATAATAATAATAATAATAATAATAATAATAATAATAATAATAATAATAATAATAATAATAACAATAATAATAATAATAATAATTTATAATTATTAATAACAACAACAATAATAATAATAATAATAATAAACATATGTAAATCTTGTGTGTCACTTGTGTGATGTGTTACTTTATGTTTTTTATTAACTTTTTTATAAAAGTATAAAGTATAAAGTATTTTTTATTACTTTATGTGTTTATTAACTTATGTGGACAGCTAGTTATTTGGGCAGTAACTACAGACTGAGACTGAGCCTGCCTGGAGGAAGACACGTGTATTTTGCATTTCTGTGCCTTTTTGCCTAATTTCCATGTTCGATGATTTGATCTTTAGAGGTCTTGCAAACAGAGAAGGAAATGTGTGATTGTTGAACGTCTGCCTATAAACAGTTTTGCATGTATGAAAATGTGCGTGTGTGTGTGTGTGTGTGTGTGTGTGTGTGTGTGTGTGTGTGTGTGTGTGTGTGTGAGAGAGAGAGAGAGAGAGAGAGAGAGAGACCCCCCCCTCCCCCAACACAAGAAGGAGAAACTTTCGCTGGCAGCAGTTACAGACTCTTAATACTTCTTTGCGTGCTTTATAAAAGTCGCGTCACACGAATGGTCCGAATGTAATACCGAAAACTACTGACTCTAAAGTGAACTACTGGAAACATGTACTGCACTGTAAGCTGAACAGGCACTGTCTGTTCCTGTTTGAGAAGTACACGTCAGCAGCCAAGTTGTACGTCAGGTCAACCCACTTGATATACTATCGTTTTCCTCTTCCTGGTTGTATGTTTGCTGCACATGGCTGCTCTGCGGTGGTAAGTGGTCGTTTTGTCTCTTACTCGGTTCTTGTAGGAGTGAATATCGCTCACTGCCCGGGTCAGTCAGTGGTTTATGTTGTTGTCTCGCTCACAGGTGATCTTCCTCACACATGTGAACTGGAAAGTTGCCTTGACAGATCTGAGGGCCAGCAGAACACTTGTCGAACACCCTGCCTGGACTAAAAGTTTATGTCGACTGCGAACACTGCGTACAGGCGGCGGTTTATGATGAACCCGGTCTAGAGGTTCCCAGCTGTACGGATGCATTAGAACACCTAGACTCGGAATTCTCAAGGTTACCGTCAACGCCTACCGGTGCCCAGCGCTGTTTTACCTCAAGCACGATGAGACTGCGACTATTGAAGAAGAACGTGGCTGCTTTTTTAGTGATCTCAGTAATTCTGTTCATTCTTCTGTATTCCAAATTCGTGATAACTAGTGAGAGGGCTGCTGGGGAAGGGTTCCCGTACGAAGGGACGCAAGCTGTTGCCGTAAACGCGTTTCAGTACGGGACTGTCTTAAATATGAGGAAGTCGGTATACGACAGCAACTACAGGCAGTTCGTTCAGAACGGGGACAAGTTTCCTGACGAGCCAGAAGTTGTGATTGTCGTGCAGGTTCATAACAGAACTGCTTACCTAAAAATGCTAATAGAGTCCCTGGAGAAAGCAGCGGAGGTACACAAGTTTTTTGTGGTGTTTAGTCATGATTATTTCTCTGAGGAAATTAGTGATCTGGTCCGAGGGATAACATTCTGCAAGGTGCTTCAGATCCATTTCCCCTATAGCGTGCAACTCTATCCCAACGAATTTCCTGGGCAGGACCCCCAGGACTGTCCCAGGGATATATCAAAGGACAATGCTAGGAAGACCAAATGCATCAATGCAGAACATCCTGACTCCTATGGCCACTATAGGGAGTCCTCCATCACTCAAACTAAGCATCACTGGTGGTGGAAGCTGCATTTTGTGTTTGAACGAGTAAAGGCACTTCAGGGATATAAAGACTTTGTGATATTTATTGAAGAGGACAACTATATACTCCCTGACTTCTATCAATTCTTCAAATCCATGACCAAGCTCCGAAATAGCCACTGTGAAGACTGTGATGTCCTGGCACTTGGCAATCATGATGGTGTGTCCCATTTTGTCGAATTGTCTGCCAAAACTGAAACCTCAGGGTGGATGTCCACAAAGCACAACATAGGCATGGGCATTTCCAGGGAGGTCTACTACAAGTTAATGGGGTGCAACAGTGAGTTTTGTACCTATGATGACTACAACTGGGACTGGACCCTACAGAACCTTTCTGGTACTTGTATACAAAAGCCCCTAAAAGCTCTGGTAGCCTGTGGAACCCGCGTTCTTCACACAGGTGACTGCGGCCTGCATCACAATCAGGCTTGTCACCCAGACGTGGCCAAACAAAAAGTAGAGACAGATCTTAGGGATCTCAAGCCTGCACTTTTCCCTCAGGCTCTAACCATTACTGGCAATGGACCAGTGGAGCACAAACCCCATATGAAAAATGGAGGGTGGGGGGACGTACGTGATCATACCCTGTGCACCAACTATGCTGCCCGACTCTGAAACAGGTGAAATTTGTATTTTGGCAAGACATTCCATATAAAACCTAAACAGCAGGCCCAAAGTTTTCAGCAGTAATTTATATTCATTTATTTTTTAAAAAGTGAAAGCTACCTGAAACCTACCTGTGCTTATTTCACCTAGGTTAGTGGCAGTGGGAAAACAAAAGCATTATAATGTAATGGCTACTGGTAATTTGTGTCATGTTTGTTACAGAATCCATTATTGTCCTTTTAAAGGAAAGGTTCATCATTTTAAAATCGAATCTGCTTTTTCCAGTTTGCCAGCAATCTTGTCTGAGACATAATGTTTGTTTCATGACATACCCTAAACAGGTGTATGAAGAGGGCTTGGGAAATGTCATGAAATTCTGCATTAGTGCTGAAATGAATGATACAGGTACATTGGTTGGCTTTTTTGGTCATTTGTATCGTTTTATCCTAATCCGGTTTTCAAATCCACTGTCAAATCCATAGAAGTATGGGAAGGGAAACGTTGTTTTGTTATTCTTTGTGTATCACAATAAAGGGCAACAAACAGTTGGTAAAAAGAGTTCTGTTAAATGTGCTCACTGATACAAGGCTTTTCATTTGTATTTCTGTACCAAACACAGTGCTTGGGCTTCAACAAATGTATCTGACACTGTTCTGGAAATTTCTAAGTAACAGGGCACTGCTATGTACGTTTTTTGCCGTACAGTACAGTTTAAACCTCTGTAAAAGTCCCTTAGGTTTGCCCTTGCATTGTAGTTTGCAAAAGCAGAATTATTTTCTTTATTTTTGGTACATTATAAAATGTAACACACTGCAAAATACTGCTGTGGTCAGAAAACCTAGCCAACAAGAACCACTATTTTTTGTTTAGCCGTTATTTTATTTATTTTATTATTTTACCAACTGTCTGTGCTTTACATGTCCTACAGCTCATGAGATTAAATGAAAGAATGATTGACACAGTAATATAAATACAAAAGCACAACAGAGACACAGAAGAAGCCAATCTTCATTGGTCAGTGAAGATTTCCAGATCTTGTGTGGGTAGGAGGCATGTGACTTAACATGGGTGTGAACTGTTGTCATTGTAACTTTCCAATGGCGGCAGTGAAATTTTCTCTTGGTTCCTGATATGCGAGTGTTGTCTTTAAAAACTGGACCTTTCTCTTTTTGCTGTGATCTTTGCTCTACAGGAAGGAAAGTGTTTCCTTTCTTTACCCTGTTTCTGTTCAAATCATGTGAAACAACTGTCCTGTTCAGAGTAAATGTCCAGGACATTGTACAGAGAACTTGTGTATTTGTGTTTATCTATGTTCTGATTCAGGTGTTTTTCCTATTACGGGTATGATGCATAAGAATACTGATTACATCATTAAAAGCCATATTCAAAACATGGATTATATTTTTTTCTTTCAGTATTTATGTTTTGATCACATGATCATTAGTCTGAAGGCTGGATAGTTGAGAAATCGTGTTAAATCAGATGAGCTTCTGTTAATTTAGAATGAAAACCTGCAGCCACACTGCGTACACTGTGTGAGCACACTGTAGGTTATCATGGATCATTCTCAGCACTGCAGCGACACTGCCATGCTGTGTCAGTGTGTGTGGTTAGTGCCAGCACCAGCAGATGTCTGCATAACCCAGGACTCATATATATGCTCATATATATATCACAGAGCATATATAAACCCCAAAATGCTTTAAATGTTGTTTTTTTTTTTTTTTTTTTTTTTTTGCTGGCAGTGATCTTTTTTACATTTATTTATCATCTAAACAGCTTTTCCTCCTGGGTCACAGGGATGCTGGAGACTACCCCAGTCCTCACTGGGGTACAGGGTTTCTATAAAAAAAGGAATGATAAACATGTTGCACAACACATTCTGAAAAACGTGTGAGTATTTATGTCCTCAAGAAAAGGCTGTGGGCTTAATTAAGTAGAGAAAGGGAGAGAGCACACAGGTGTGAGGGTAAAGATGAACTATCTTAACACTTTTGTTGCTGTTTCCAAAACTATAGTTGTAATACTATTATTACTACAAAACAAATTTAGAATGTTATGAGATTAAAGGAGAAAAGTCAGTTACCTTTTTTATTTTTGAATATGTGCTTGGCATGGTTTGTTGAAATAAGCAAGGCCTTGCCTTGAAAAGACGTCATCTGAGTGGGAGCATATGTTGCTCAAACAGTCATATGACTACTTTCCCTTTCCCATTTTTCCTTTTCTTTTCACAACTCTTGAAATGTGAAATAGATGCTTATCAACACAATAGATTTTCACATTTATTTCTGTTCTTTCAAAAGCAAAATTGTGTAAAAATGTGTATTTTCTGACATAGTACACCATGACAATAGGAAAGCCCCTTTAATAATTTATAAGTCAGTCTTGATGAACACCTGCAGCATTAGTCAGGAACAGTTCCTTGTTGACTGCCCATGTATCCTGATACAAGTCTAAAACACAGTGTATGCAAATACAACCAAAATGAACTGGGTGAATAAGCTGCTAGGTTCCATTTGGCTTGTTACAACCTTCCCAGATGTTCTTGTTTTTGCTGCCAATTTGGAACAGTCATTCAGATTAGGATATACACAAATGCACAATTACCTTTGACACAATATTTTAGATTTTACTCGTCTGTGCCAGTTATATAAAAAAAATACTGATCTGGAAAATTATGCTTTCTACCCAGGGGGATTCTTGTTACAAGAATGGAAATATAGGCAGCATTGTGAAAAGTTGCTGGATAGAAATTCTTGCAAAAATTGGAATGGAAAAATTTGGAAACATACCTCTCACTGTTAACAGAGAAAAGGGGATTTGGGGCATCTTGAAGAGGAAATTTCCTGATATTAGTCTTGTTTTCTGTTGCAACTACATTTTGTTGTTGAGTACTGGGTCAAAAAATAGTGGAAAGAGTTCAGATGTGTTTGAGCTGCATTACCAAAAGTGTGCACAGGTATGGTCTCTCTGATTTCTGTGCTACGTCGAACAGTTCTATATATTTCATAGTCCAACAGACAACATCAGTGAGAGCATGTACTGACTGATAAAAACTCAAAACCAGTAACAAGAACTTGAAAACTGGATGACACACTGATTTTATCCCTATAACCCGCCCCCCTCCTTTTCCTCCTTTGATATAATCAATAAATGAGTCTAAATCAATATCAAAAGTGAACCATGTCCTGTTAAGGAAACTTCTGATCCTGTTGACATCTTTGGCCAGAACAGTTGTTGAGAAGGCACTTGTGAGTTTGAATGCTACCCTGAGAGTGTTTGTGGTAAAAATCCCCTCAAATTAAAAAAAGTTCATGCAGTGTTAATTACCTCAACTGGTGCTAAATTGTCCTGTTCCAGCCCTGAAGAATGATATCACATCCTTTCAGAAGAAATAGACACTGGATTGCATTTTTCAACAAAGCCAATGGCGGGCAAGTGAGCAGGAGGAAGTAGGGGGAAAAAGTCACAAATTATAGAATATGATCATTTGATAAACCCAGCTCCTGATTCTTTTCTCTCCTCAATGCCTGATGACCCGATGGACAATATTCTGCCAATCTCATGGAATTCTAATTATTCTATTTGGGGCACTAGCACAACTTTTCCAAAAAAAAACAGATGCTACCTTTGCTCCTTTGTTGACTGCCAATAATGTTAAACCTGACTGATCAAAGGTCTCTCCAGAAGCCAATGTCTAGCTTCAGATTCTGTTCTGTGTATACCTACATACATTTACCAGCTGACAGCAGTTAAAGACATTGATCCAATTTTGCAATTTTGTGCAGAACACTGGGTTCTAAATGATTAGACATGGCTCGATTGTGATGGTTGTCATTAAAACATTACAGCTGAGGAAAGCAGATTATGCTAGGACGTTGCAGAGACTACACCTGAACCTCAATCACAGCAAGAATCGAACACTGTTGTATATATGTAAATGTAAAGGTGATCCAGAGATCCATTTGGAGCTGGTCCACAATTGATATTCTACTTTTAGACGTCAATCTACAACTCCTAATGTTTGCTCAGTTGTAAACTATACTCTCCCATGTTTAGTATGGCTCATTTTGTTTGTTAGTAATTTGTTGTTAACATTCTAAAGAAATTCAGACATTAATGTTCATGTTTGTTTACATTTTTCCTGAGGGTGTACTCTGCCCTTGAACTTTTAATATCCCCACAATAATCTTTACCCTTAAACAGTAAACACGCCAGCAGTTAAAAAACCTCAACCCATTAGAAATTAAAGACGCCTCGAGTTAAGTAACCTTAACCCATTAGAAATGAAACACTTCTGCAGTTAAATACCCTTAAGATTATTTAACTGCAGGAGTGTTAATTGTCAAATATGCTAAGGTTATTTAAGTGCGGGAGTGTTTAGTGTCTAATGGGTTAACACATTAAATAACTTTAACCCATTAGACACTAACCACTCCACAGCTACCTTCAAACAAGACAAAAAAGAAAACACAGTTAGTCTAGCTAGCCACTAAACAGGCAAACAGAATCCAAACCCAACCTGTATAGTGGGAGACTGTTTTCTTATTTGAAATATAAAATTTCTCTGGCCCAAAGTGAATAATTTCTTTAATATTCACTTAAAATTTAAAGTTCTATTCATTGCCTTGTGCGTTGCACTGCTTAGTGTCCCATGTTGCCAGTTACTTTTCAAGTATTAAATCATCTACAACCATTTTTTTCTTACAGTGGGATATTGGTTCTCTATATGGTATATAAAATGTATCTGGCCCAAAGTGAATAAGGTCTTGGAATTTCAGCTTCCTATTAATACTCCTGAGGGCATCAAAACCAGGTTTTCCCTACAGTAAAAAAACGAAAGCTGCAAATAAGTAACTTTAGTCTCATCAATCGCTGTCTGGTGGATAAAAGAACAGTGGGAGTGCGACAACATCTGTCTATGGGGGTTCAAGTGTCCACAGACCGTGACATGTCCCTCTGACATTCTGATACCAAAACATCTGAAATTTATTTTACATGTGGCCAATGCATTTTGTCACATGAACACAACTCTATGTAAAGTAGATGTAGAAGACTATAAATTGGAATACAATAGTGTTGCACATTGTGTGAGCACTAATTATTTTTGTCAAGTCCTAAATTATAATACGCATTTACTGGATGGTAAAAATAACTAAATATGCTCTATTTAAAAAACAAACCTGCTTCAAACAGAAAAACAACAAAAACAGACTGTACTAGACAATCAGACTTGAGTACTGCTCAGTGTGATTTCTGGACGGACAGACACATGAAACGGTCATTTGAAGTGCTGTGGCTGATGGGAATGGCTGTTCTGCACTACCCTGGCACTTAAAATACAAATTCATCATTTATGCAGCTCAATTTGATCCCCAGGGAAATCTCTGCAAATAAGTTAATATGAAATGAGTAATAATTTTGTTTTGTTTTCTATAGCAGAGACGGGTATTGTAGTGTGTGATGGTCTATGTATCTTATAATATATCAGCCCACTAGAGGACAGCAACACACTCAAGTGTACACTCAACAAGTAGTACACATTATAATACACATTATTAAACATAATACAGTAGTATACATCATTTTTGGATTTACAGCTTTAAAATGCTTTCGGGACACTTCTTGTGGCTTTTTAAAGTAAATTTTGCCTGCACATAATAAAAATGGCACATGTGTCAAAAATATTAATGTGTGGATGAAATATTTTTGGACAGTATACGCAGTATATGTCACCAACATGACAACCAGAACACCATGGCTTAGATATTATAATGACAATGACATTTATTTGCTGACACATCCGATAAACTCTGAAGATCTTTGTTATTGAGTGTTTGAGTTGATTTTTTTTCCTTTTTTAAAATTACCATAACATAGTACAAAGATCTAAAAATTAGAATTGCAGCTTGTTGATTGATGGTTTCCATGTTTCTATGCAATTCTGCTCAGATGTCTTGCTACTGAGTGAGCTTTGTAAAGTTAGATTGTACTGGGCCAGGGTCACTGTTGTCTCAATTTTTAGCTGTTGCAGGGCTGCATAGATGGACACAGAGTTGCACCTGCAGATCACACATGACACAATGTCCTTTCTGAAGGTATATAGGTATAGGTCTCTCGACTGACATTAGTTATGATCCAGTGCAGCTAGACATAGGCGACCCTTAAGCTCTCCCACAGGTACTTCTTCCTTCTGTCAGCATGTTTAGTGTACAGAGAGTGAAGACTCTCAAGTTGCTCTGGATGTTGCTGTTGTTACATCTGCTCTGACTGGGTGCTTGCCTTTAACCATCATGGAGCTCCTGACTTTCCTGTACAGTGGAAGCTTGGCCTGCGTCCTGCTGGCTCTTCTGATGACCCACCTACTTTATTACAGATTAATCAGACATTTATTCCTCTACCTTACAAAACTTTGACGCTGCTTCCTTTTGCTGTCTTGTTATCTGGTGTTGACCAGAGTAGGATGGGTTCCCCTTTTGAGTCTTGGTTCCTCTCAAGGTTTCTTCCTTCCTAACTAAGGGAGTTTTTCCTTGCTGCTGTCGTCCTTGGCTTGCTCATTGGGGGCTCTGACACCAGATTCTTTATAAAGCTGCTTTGTAACAGCATCTGTTGTAAAAAGCACTTGTAAATAAATGTTGACTTGACTTGACATGAATGGCTTTTCGTTTTCCTGGTTTATGTAGGAGCACCTTTTCAAGGGTTACATTTTGTAGGTGTTCAAAGGCATTATAGTTTGGCTGGAGTTAGGCTCACAGGCTTCTTCAGGGGTGTATGTAGGTTACTTAAACCTTGTCATTGTCTCCCCATGTGTCCAGCAGTGCACACTGGCAATGTGGTGAAGAATGGAGATCCACACTTCCACAGGTGCTGATACAATATCAAAGACGGTTTGTTATCATTCTCATCCAGTAATATAGCTCCTTATTATGGATCTTGGACAACAAACTGGACTGGAGTACTAACACCTTGTGCAGGGTTAAAAAAAGACAGAGTTGTCTTCACTTTTTTAGGAAGATGAAGTCCTTTGGCGTGTGCACTCCTTTGTACTTTCTACCAGTCTGTTGTTACTATGCTGTCGTGTACTGGGGAACGTGCACCAAACAACCTGGATAAACTGATCAAGAAGTCTGGGTCTCTTGTAGGAGTCCAACTGGACATTCTGGAGGTTGGAGCAGAAAAATGGACTCTCAAAAAGCTGCTTGCCATCTTAGACAATTTATCACACCCCCTGCATGCTACAGTGGAAAACCAGAGAAGCACTTTCAGCAGAAGACTGGTACAGCTGTGCACTGCTATGAGTGCCATGTGAGGTATTTTTTTCCCGCTGCAGCAAGACACTTTACGATGAGTCTTCTTACTGCAGGGACACTAATGAGCTCTTGCTGTCTAACCTGTGTTGAGTCACTGTGTGTTGCACTGTGTTAGTTTTACCTGACCTGCTGCTGTTACTACACTTCTACTTTCTAACTCTAGATTATCCACTCCTGTCACTGTGGCTCCTAGTAATAATACTTTATTAATACATTTAAGGCATTTAGCAGACGCTCTTATCCAGAGCGACTTACAGCCGTGCTTAGTGTGTTGTTGGATAATGTTTTCCAGCTAGCATAAGAAGGTCAGAGTCTAAAACTCATCATGAGCTCAGACACTGCCCAAACAAGGGCCAGTGCTGATATCTAGAGAGAACAACATACATACATATATAAAGCATAAGTGCCCTTGCCTAGCAGTCCTAATCCAGTGTTCATACCTAGAGAGAGGAAAGCTTATGATCAGCGCAAAAACAAAGTATTTCTACATACACATCTAGTAGTGTTCACTCACTTAACTGCTTTATAAAGAGATAGGTCCTCAGTCTCTGTTTGAAGACTGCAAAAGACTTAGGACAGCCATCTGGGTGTCAGGCCAGAGAAGAGTCTGGATATAATATTATATTTTTATTGTTGGTGTTAACTAGCTCGTATCTCTATGGTGCAGTTGTACATTTGCTGTTCCTGTTAATGTCTTGTCATTCTCATTAATGTAAAGACATACCTGTCTTGTTGTTTTATTTTTTATCTCTTAATGTGTTTAATTAGTGCAATATCCACCAACGCTGCTCCTACTAATAGCTCTTCTGTAACCCTGCTGTATTTATTCTGTTTAAGGTGTATACATACTTCTTAGTACATATCTAGTACTCTTCTCACTGTTACTGTTTGTGGTTTAGAAATGTTACACTCATACTTCTGACCAAAGGTGTAGTTATGGCCATCAGTGTATTCTGTCCAAATCTGTAGCCTAAATTCATTTTTACTTAGGGTGGCGGCACATCAGAAGAGCTTGAACAGTTCTTTGATGGACACAATGCTCTTTCTGTCCTGGAATGTATTTAGTTCTTTATCTGCCACATCACTTACATTTTCTTCACTGTATTAAGCACTTGAGCCCTCTTTTATGGTGCTGCCCCCTTCAAACCCCTTAGATTCTTCAGCACTTCAATATGCAGTAGGTTGTGGTGATGAAGGTCTGAATTCCTCAATTGCTTTGTTATAGGAGTGTTCATGGGAAAGGATTTGGGTGAATTGTATGTCTTCTGTCATAGAGCCTTTATTTCCATAGTGCTTAAGAGTCTCTGCTGCCTCCTGCTGATATAGATCTGTCTAGGCACTCATACTGACTCTCTCCATAGTTTCATAGCTGCTCCTCAACACAGATGTACCAAATTGTTTTTTCCATTTTATTAATTAATTAATTTAGTAATTACTTTATTTATTTGTATTAAATGCATTTTGAAGTAATAGACTTTAATCAAATTAATTGGTGTGGTTATTATCGTATACACATTTGTATGTTTAAAGTGGATTTGTTGCTCTGTGTAAAATCATTCTTACGGATCTAAAATCCACATGAATCAAGCACAATGCAGTTTTAGAACTTAATTTAACCGCTTGATGGTAAAATGTTTACATCAATGAAAGATGGTGTTCAGAGGTATCTTATATGGGTAGGGGTTAAACTAAAGTTGGTTTAGTAGCAGTCAGCAGCTTAGTAGTAGTTTCTATAGTAGGGGTCTTTAAGGGTGAGATATATATTTACAGTTTTTTTTTAAAAAAAAAAGTTTTTTAAGGAATACTTGAATGTGTGTAAATGTAGACTGCAAAAAAAGAGACTGTAAATGTGACAATATTACTTTTGAAATGTTCGAAATGCCGAATACATGCTAGTAAAAGTGGCTAAGGACTTTTAAATAGAGTTGCTTGGCTGCCTTTGAGAAAGATACTCAGATTTTAAAAAGGGTAGGGGAGAGGGGGGGGGTTGGTCATGAATTCCTATTATATAGTTTTATTACCTGAACCAGTCAACCATTGTGTAAACTCAGGCTACGTTTAGAGTGACGCTCATCTGAGCTAGTTTTTTTTTTTTTTTTGTAAATCTCACATTGTGTAGGGCATATATGTTGGACGTTTCTTGACCCTCCTTCATGATGATCTATGCCCTCAAACAACATGTAGCAGGCTGATTATAATCTTGCAGAGGTTAACAAAAATAAGGCAGAGCAGGTGAAAGTGAATATATACAGTGGGGTGCGAAAGTTTGGGCAGCCTTGTTAATTTTCCTGATTTACCTTTATAAAGCATTGATTGTTTGGATAAAAAAAATCTGTTAAATATATCATATAGGGGACAAACACAGTGATATATGAGAAGTGAAATGAAGTTTATATGAATTACAGAAAGTGTGCAATAATTGTCTAAACAAAATTAGGCAGGTGAAAAAAAAAACCTTAACTCAATATTTAGTAGATCCTGCTTTCGCAGAAAGCCTCTAAACACTTCCTATAGCTTCTAATGAGAGTCTGGATTGTGGCTGAAGGTATTTTAGACCATTCTTCTTTACAAAACATCTCTAGTTCATTCAGGTTTGATGGTTTCCGAGCTCTCTTTAAGTGACACCACAGATTTTCAATAATATTCAGGTCTGGGGACTGAGATGGCCATTCCAGAACGTAGTACTTGTTCCTCTGCATGAATGCATTAGTAGATTTTGAGCAGTGTTTAGGGTCATTGTCTTGTTGGAAGATCCAGCCCTGGCGCAGCTTCCGCTTTGTCACTGATTCCTGGACATTGGTCTACAGAATCTGCTGATATTGATTGGAATCCATGCGTCCCTCAACTTTAACAAGATTCCCAGTCCCTGTACTGGCCACACAGCCCACAGCATGACGGAACCACCAACAAATTTTACTGTAGGTAGCAGGTGTTTTTCTTGGAGTGCTGTGTTCTTTTTCCCCTATGCATAACGTCCCTTGTTATGCCCAAATAACTATATTTTAGTTTCATCAGTCCACAGCACTTTATTCCAAAATGAAGCTGGCTAGTCCAAATGTGCTTTAGCATACCTCAAGCAGTTCTGTTTGTGATGTGGATGGAGAAAAGGCTTCCTCTGCATCACTCTCCCATACAGCATCTTCTTGTGTAAAGTGCGCCGAATAGTTGAACGATGCACAGTGACTCCGTCAGCAGCAAGATCATGTTGTAGGTCTTTGGTGCTGGTCTGTGGGTTGACTTTGACTGTTCTCAACATACTTCACTTCTGTTTATTCGAGATTTTTCTTGGTCTGCCACTTCGAGCCTTGACTTGAACTGTGCCTGTGGTCTTCCATTTTAATTTTTTTTTTTTTTTTCATTTTTTACATCTTACATTTACTTCATTTCACTTCTCAAATATCAATGTGTTTGTCCCCTATATGATATATTTAACGGAATTTTTTTATCCAAACAATCAATGCTTTATAAAGGTAAATCAGGAAAATTAACAAGGCTTCCCAAACTTTCGCACCCCACTGCATAAATGCAATTCATTCCCTACTTTAAAATAAAGCAACAAGTAGATGAAGAGCCTTCCCCACTGATATACAGGAATAACTGCAGCGTCATTCATTCAGCTTCAGATCTGTAAGAGGCAGTGAACTCCACATGGTGGTATGTAGAATGGGATGGACAGTTTATGTACAGTTTAGCTGCAGTAGGAGAAAAACAATGTTTAGATGAAACATAAGCATTTGGTGTGAAGTATGTTAAAAATGCTATAAAAAATTGGCATACTTGGTGTAAATAGGACCTTAGCCTAAATAGTAAAAGCTTGTATAGGGTAGAAAGTCTCCAGCCTGTAGTATGATATGCTGCTTTATGTGTGAATACATCCATTAGTCTGGAATTAAATGTAGTTTTGTATTCTGTTGATAACACATCTCACAGTAGGATAAAACAATGCTAAATACGAAGCATAAAGTACAGACACATATATGTCTACATTACCTAGTAGCCTACATACCAAAACACTGATATCAGGAGAATGGTTATGTCAATACTTGGAGAACCCAATTACTCTTACCCTTTATGAATTAGTCACAAATTTGCATCATCTAAATAATTTACATACGGCCTGGTGAGTATTATTTCTCTCAGATGTCGGTAATATTTGTGTTAATTTTCCACAATGGAAATCTAGGTGCATTTTGAATCAGTTTGAAGAGAAACTAGTTACAGTAACCTGACAGTAACTTGGGTGGTCTGTGGATGGACCTGCAGTGGCAAACAATCAGTAGGGTGCAGACCTTATCAAGCCAGCAGTCTTGCTGTCTGGGAGGAGTCATGTATTTACTACTGCAGTATTAATACGGTGATAACGCGCTCCATCATTAATGTCTAGATGTCATTTCCTTTAGCTTAAAACACGAGTTGGATAGTTTTCTTGGATATGATAAAGAAAATGTGTATGTATTCTTGACCTGCCTTGTTTAAAATGAGTTTATTATTCAGCCCAGACATAGCCAGGTATAATGGGCTGTTCTGTTGTGGTAGTTCGCATTAATATGCACACCTGATTCGATAATGTAAAAAGGCTACAGGAGTCGCTGTTAGAAGCGCGAAGGGCTTTTACTGTGCAGAGATGACAAACAGGAACTCATCCAGCTGTCCTGACATAGCTTGAGGTGAGGGCAGAGCCCAGTCAGCCATACTGCGCCATCGGAGGGAGGGGAAACTGCTGGTCCAGTTGGAACTACCGAAGTTATCTCATCTAGTTCTGGTAAGACGTGTAAGATTAGTGGATAAAGCCGCACTGGTTGTAGTTTTCCACGGGCTGAAAAACCCGAGCTTGTATGGTGTTAGTCGTAGTTAGGACGCTGTTTAGAAAGACTCGGTGACGCCTGGTGAAAAATCTCACTCGACAGGTGTCTCTCGGTCTCTCAGATTATTGTGGAGGGATGTGGCTGGTGGCGTAGTCACAAGGATAAAGAGCAGCAGCCAAACGCTTTACTCCCTCTACATTTACTGTAACATTGTTTTAAACCGAGCAGTGAGCCGTAATAAACCGCTGTAGTCCACTGATCTTAACTTTATAGTTTCATAAACTGTCGTTAGGAATATGCAGCAGTACATTCCACACATTGTCACAGTACATTCAGTTTCCATTTGTTTGCTGTTGTTCTGTACGGACTGTTGAAAAGCTAAAAGTTGTTGACTGACAAAACACCACGAATGACCTCAGAAAGGAGACTGTGAAGTCACTGTTGGCTGATACTTTTGCGGCACTGTGGGTGAGGCCAGGTTAGATTCAAAAGCCTGGACATGGAGTGCGTCAGTTCCGATTCAGTTTCTCCTCAGTGGTAAAGGGTGGGTATCTCTTGAGTCAGTGTGCCGTGCCTCAAACTCGTTTCTCTTCTTTTGATATAGGAAGCTCTGAGCAAACTCAAATAGGCTACTGGAACAGTTCAGAGGATTTGCTTGACGTTGCCAATTGCCAGGTCATCTACAGCACAATTCAAAATGCCCAAAGCTGTAAGTATGTTTCAGTTATTTTGTGAACTGATCTTAAAAGCTGGTTTAGAGTCAGGTCTTTTATAATTCAATCAGTTTGTTTTTCTTTAAAATTACTGTTAGGCTGAATGTCATGTTTTTGCTAAATAAACCGCATATGGACAGATTTAACTAAAACTATACTAGGCTGGAGCTTTGATAGCTAAGCAGATCTGTATGTTTTGTGTTTCAGTATTTGTTTTGGAGATGTATCCAGCTCATAGCATCAAATTGCCTGTTATCAATCGATTTTACTATTAAAGGCACTGTCATTGTACTTCATGGTTTATATTTGCGTTTGTTTGGCTTCTCTAAATATAGTGACTAGTGATAGTGGTACCATTTCAAAGAAGCAATAATATGTTTATATAAAAAGTTTATGCCACATAAACTTTGGCCAACTTTGTCTAAATTTCCCAGAGGAAACAGCTGTCCTGCATTATAATGATAATGTCTCGTCCATCAGACTGAATGAATGAGGTTCTAAATACTATACTTCTGCACAGTTATTAGTAAATCTGATTACATTTGTATATTTGGCTTGTAACACAGTTTCCATTGTACTGCACTGTGCACTTTTGTCCAGCCCAAGATTTAGTGGATGCCGCTGTAAATATTTCTCCAGTGTTCCCTAATTCCAGTCATTTAAAAATGTATATACTGTAAGTAAAACAAAACAGCTTGCCAAACTATTATGCAAACTTTTCTGGACAATTATAGTGGTAGTAGGATTACAGTCAGCACTAGTAGTTTGGAAACACACAGTCAACGTTTTCTCCATATTTGTACCTGGCCTGGGTTGTAAAGGTGAGATCGGCCAGGTACATTACATTTTGTATTGGCTGCAAACACCAATAAATGCTTCTTCCAAAGCCTTAATACTTAGGAAATGGTTTTTTTTCAGCAGGATATAAAAACACTTTTACTGATATTGATTCAGTTTAGATTGACATTATTTTTTATTGGTTGGCTTATGTTTTTTGGAAAGTAAAAGACATAGACATTTTTACTGACGTGGCAGCATGTCATTGGTAAAATGCCTGGCAAAGGCACATTTGTTCACATTTGGTACTTTAATCACTGAGAAATGCCGGTAATGCATTAACAAGTGTTTCTTAAGTATGGTCAATTTAACAGTATCATTAATATATTTATCACCAGATTCATATTCATATATTCAAATTGGGCAGTAATAGTGTTAATGAAAAATGTGCAGCATGGTAAATATGTGGTATTCAGACAAGTCAAGAGCTCTGTCCCAAGAGCTTGTCAAAATCCACATGTATGTGGAATCATACATATAAAAAAAAACACACAATAAGCAAAGTTTAGGTTGGAGAAAAAAAACCCTAAAATTCTACAAATTTGTGAGGAATAACAGAAAGCTTTTGGTGAAAATTATTTTAACCATGAAGTTTCTTTATCAGATGATTTTAGGAATCAGTTTGCTGTTAAATATCAAATATTTAAGAGCCCAGGCATACAGTGCTAAACCCCTTTTGTAACTGTTCAGATTTTTCTTATTCTACTTTTTGTCCTCATAAATCATGCATACCAAACAGTACATCATAATAGTCCCCTCTGCTACTCTGGAGCATGAACTCTGGAGCAAATCTTTCTGATGGTGGTGTCATAGCAAAGCTTAAATTATTTTAGGTTGTTTCTCTTGTATGTCATAGAAGGGGGTGGGGAGCTCCACACTCTGAAATCTGGTGTCAAAAGAATCCTAAGAAATAGTATTTTTTATGATTATCAAAAAAAAAAAAGCAATTGTTTCCCTGCAAAATAGGAGTGGAGGTTATGTCACAAAATCCCTATACAATTCTAATTAAGACATGCTTTGGCAGATTGTTATGAAACAGACAGATATCATCCAGGAGTTGTAGGTGACCAAAAAAGTTTGCAGCTGCATCACTAGGTGGCATTGTAATACACCAAAGTGCTGCACTAAGGTGGCCTGATTGGCATACAAGTCAAAGCCCCATGGACCTGTTTCACTAAATATGCTCCATTAGACCCATAAGCAGACAAAAAAGGCACATCATTGTTTGAAGACTGTCATAATATGACATTATCCAAGGTGATGTTGATTTACTGCAGCATTATAAAGTAATTGGCAGCCAAGTTACTAAGTCTGTGTGCCCAAATTTGAGACCATTTTGTAGGGTATAGTTAATCAGGGCCAAGTGACATCACAGATTTGTTTTGAACATGGTACCAGCACAAATAATGATCCCTACAGCGCAAACCAGAACACAACACAAACATTTTACTTACATTTCTGATTAGATGGGTAGCCTGCTTCAAGGAGGTATATTTCTTTCTTTATATAATTTTTTTTTTCCACATATGAGAATTAAAAAAAACAAATCTGCTTGCCAAAGACAATTAATTATAGACATCAGGAATTTACGCAAATTCACCAGCTGAAAATGTGCTAATAGCTATTTGGTCAAATTGGCACACAGTAGATCTGTCTTTTTTGTAGTCTGTGTGAAGCACAGACCTAGTATGACTCAAACATTGTGCCGCTTATAACAAGCACAGTTCAAAATGAAAGTTAAGCAATCCTATCTCTTCTCTCTTAGATAAGCTGAAATATGCTAAATATGAAATTCAAATATTTAAGATTATAGATCTGTTCAAGCTCAGTTGATAGGCTCAGTAAGTATGTGATTTACCTCTGCAGGTATACTTAATAAGCTAGGTGACAGACTGTGGTGGCTATAATGACAAATATATTCTTGATTAAATTTATGTATTAAGTTTGATTGAGAGCTTAAACCACTCTCACTTTTTTTTTTTCCTTGATCAGTAACTTCCCTCAGAGCTGCTTCTGTATTTATTCCAGTCTCCTTTAGCTTCTTTTTCTCCCTCTCCATGCCAGTATTTAATAATGTAACATTTTACTACTCATTTACAAGATTTTAAGGAAATAGATCAACTGCTTCCTAATTTTCATCTACAGGTTGAGGAATTGAGGGGTATTAAATTGTGTTATGAGCAACCCAATATGACCTTTTTACTGACATTAGCTTACTAGAAACAGCAGGTGGAGGTGTTTACGTGTATTATGCTGGTGTGAGTGGATCAGACACAGCAGTGTTGCTGGAGTGTTAAACACAGTGTCCACTCACTGTCCACTCTGTTAGACACTCCTACCATCAGACTCTGACTCTGACCCCATCAGTAGGAAGGGCATTTTCTTCTTTGGTGGCTTTGGTCCCATTTCCTCTCTGAAGGGCAGTGATGCAGGTTCTCTGCTCTTCAGCATCTCACTTAAGTTTTGCCGCACCTCTTCCCTCTTATCTCTGGGCAGGCACTTGAGGTCCTTGAATCTGGGATCTAGAGCTGTTGTTACCTTTAGCTACACAAGCAACATGAGAGACCTCAGAAAGAGATGGTAGAGTGCAGGCAGCACCGCAGAGCAGGATACGTATGTCACTACCCAGGAGCTCGGTGACATACACTATATTGCCAAAAGTATTCACTCACCCATCCAAATCATTGAATTCAGGTGTTCCAATGACTGCCATGGCCACAGGTGTATAAAACCAAGCACCTAGACATGCAGACTGGTCCTGCAGATGTTGCTGAAAGAATGGGTCACCAACTTTCTGCAGAGTCAGTCGTTACAGACCGTAAAACTTCAGGTGGCCTTTAGATTAGCTCAAGAACAGTATGTAGAGAGCTTCATAAAATAGGTTTCCATGGTCCATGGTTGAGCAGCCTCATCCAAGCCTTTCATCACCAAGCACAAAGAAGACGTTGAATGCAATGGTGTGGACTCTAGAGCAGTGAAGACGTGTTCATATACATGCATATACCTAAGTATGTGTATAGAGTATATATATATATATATATATGTGTGTAGGTGTGTGTGTGTGTGTGTGTATGTGTATATATATATATATATATATATATATATATATATATATATATATATATATGTATGTGTATATGTGAGTGTGTACACACAGTATAACACTAAAACTGGTATAACTGTAAAGTTTACATTTCTTATTTTTAAAAGGGTGGTTAATGTAATTTGTTAGTTACTAACAATCAGTTTTGTCTTTTCTTTGGTGTTAGGTAAATGTCCGTGTCACTACAATGGATGCTGAGCTGGAGTTTGCTGTTCAGCCCAACACAACTGGCAAGCAGCTTTTTGACCAGGTCTGTTTGTGTTCTTGTCTATGTTAAATGTCTGAAAGTATCCCCCAAAGTAAGTAGTTTGTTTTTGATGAGCAATTGATCAATTGAAAGAAATTGAAAGGAAAATAATAAATTTTGAGGCACCATAAGAAATCATTTCACCTCTCAACTCCTAAAGGAATAAATAAAGAAGTAATAAAAATATACTGTGAAAATAATACAAGTAAGTAAATATATAAATAAATGAAGCAGTGTAATTGGCCTAAGACCAGTAGTCTCTTTCCACTGCAGCGTCGAAAGGCTCTGAGTGTAGAGACTTCCTTCTCTGTGAGATTTCCATATGGACATGGTCTGACACTTGGACGCTGTTAGCAAACCGTACCCTGGGCCAACTGTGACTGGATTTATGTAACAATGCAGCTAGACTGGTGCAAGGTTTATCCAGCTAGTTTGAAGAATTGGGCCAAGCTTGTGTAGCATGTGCAGTAAGTGTCGCCATCTGCATTTGAATTGGCCTGAATACCACTATGGCTTGGCAGGTAAATAGAGCCAATGTTCGGATATTAATTTAAACTTAACCCTAGAATTTGTGTATGTTGAGCTCTTAATACATGAACATAAAAATAAACATTGGTTTCTAAGAGTTAGCCAGTTAGCCCTGTAGCTGCTTTGCTAGGCTATTGAGTCGCCATTTTTGTTTGTTTACTTTCACAAAGACTGAAGTGAAATTGTTTGGTATTTTGACTTACAAAAAAAAAAAAAAAAAAGTACTGCAGCCTATTATACCGCAGTCAAAAGGTCAATCTGAACAATACACAGAAAACATGTTTTTGGAAGGGGAAAAAGAATATTATAGATAATAAAATAATATATAAAATATTTTGCATTTATATAGGTTTGTGGTCATATTAACTTCTTTGCTGTACTTCTAAAATGTATATTTACTGTTTTTAATCTCTTCTTACGATGTAAAATGCTTGGATACATTGTAAGTGAGGGTTACTCTCAGTGTATTTCTAGTTTAAGTAAAGGTTGATTGATTGATTCATTTGCCCGAGAACCGTCAGTCAACTGAGATTCTTCAAGTCAATATTTTGGTCACTGTACTTTGCTACAACAGAACAAAACAGACAGAAGTATAACGAAATTGCATTGGGATCAAATTTCAGTGAAGAATGATGCATATAGGGGGATTATAAATCTACATTATAGATTAGAAATATTGCACACTTGAGATGAAGTGGTTGGTAATCTAGGCAAGTTGTAACCATACTAAAAAGAATTGTGGCGGCAGTTGAAGGACCCAGGTTAAATGCAACCACTTGAATTGCATAACAGGTTGCCCATTCTGCAGTTATCTGATTCATTGTACATGTAATGCAGGCCATACTCATATTTGGAAGGAAGAGAATGGCTGGGGGCCTCTTAAACTGGCCTGTTGCGCTAGTTTGATAATTTCTTAAGGCTGGTGGGTGAGCGTCAAACCCCATCTATTTGTTCATTTGCAAGAATACAGGAACCTAAAAAAGCCTAGGCTGTAATAATATTATTCTTCGAATCAGTAAAATGAGAAATGAAATAAAATGACATTATTATTGTTATTATTATTATTAATAATGATAATAATAATAAGACTCCATATACCACCTTTTATACATCATGTTGATCCCAAAGTGCTAAACAATACAAAGACAGATAAAAAGAAGTTAAAAACAGTAAAATAGTAGAAAATAAAGCTAGCTAACAAATGATACATACAAGACAAAAAATTTAAATTTTCAAAAAAATGAAACTGATCAAAAAACTTATTTAACACAAAGTAACAAATAATAAAATGAGATATGAAAAAAATATTACATTAGTCAATACTTAAAATACTTTTTAACAACATAAAGACTAGGGTGTTTTCACCACCCTGTGGTGAACCTCAGGCATTTAAAAGACCAATGTTGGCAGACCAGGATCATGCTTTGGAGCAAATGAAGACAAGCAGTCCATAATATTCCAGTGCCAAACCATGTATAGCTTTTAAAAAAAAACAAAAAACAATAAAAGGATTTTGGAAATCTATCCTAAATGAGACTGTTAACTAGTGGAACTCTCTAGGAGAAATATGATCTGTCTTTCTGGTCGTGGTTAGAATATGAGCGGCCACGTTTTGTTAGTCGCAGTGGATGTATAGATTTTTTTGTTTCTTAAGTGATAGAACGCAGCTTTACTGACATTATTTAAATTGGGAGTGAAGGAGAGACAAGAATCAAGTCTTTCCCCAGGTTATGTATCTCAGATTTTACATCTTTGTATTTTGCTGGGATTCTGGACCAATTACCAAGATTTTATTTTTCGTTTTTTAATGATTAAGCTATATATAATTTTGTATCATCCACAGAGAGATAGCTGCCATGCAACTGTTGAGTTTTTTGAGAGTCTTGGCTCTCAGAGACAGATATGTACAGCTGTATGTCACCAAGCATGTTTAACAAGATCAATAGTGGCCCTAATATAGAGTTTTGTGGAAAAAAGACTCCAATGTTTTCTGAACTTGCCTCCGAAGACCACATCAATTTGGTCTCTCCATTTAAAAACAATTTCAAAGTCTCTGTACATAAAATAACTCATGGTACCTGCCTCGCCCATTTCTTTTTGAATTGCAGAGGATTAGCTTGTTTCTTAACAATAGAGAGAAGTTCAGTGTTGACCTACCCTACACTTACATCATGCTTTGCTTTCTGGAATGGCACAATATTATTTCTCTTTCACTATAATCTTACAAATTTTTCATGAAGCCTCTGTTTTTGTCTTTGTTTTTTTTATCTGTAGAAGCTGTAGGGTAAATATGAATTTCCTCTACTTCAGTCTGTTTGCTTAATAGTAATACGGAAAACCTTATGAAGCCTGTGACACAACCCTTTCCCATTGAATCAAACAACCTTACAATTGCCATGTTGAGATTCCAATTCAAAAACAAAGAGCTTTTTGCCAAATTACAAAAACAAAAAGCATGTGGTGGAACACAAATTGCATAATGACAACTCAGTTGATGGAACATCTGTGCTTCAGCAAATAGAACTATTGCATAAACAGTACAAGGATCAGGATCATCTTTAAAAGCAGCTCAAACCGAGCTACAAACTAGACTATGGACTAAATTATATCCTGTTTGAAAGCACTCAGAGTTTCAGCTTCTGAATGAAATGCTCTTTACATTTCTTTTTTCAATTTAGTCCAGTGTCACTGTTTGTTCTTTCTGTTGGGAAGAAAAACTTGGACTCATTAGGTGAAGAAACTCTGTTCTCCACCAGCTTCTTCCCAGAGTTTGCCAGTGTTGCAAGAAGTTAAAGGCCTTCTCATGGACATTCTTGCGTGTTTGTTTTCACTGCACAATTTCCCAGTATTCCAAAGAATTACGCCACATCCAATCTGTAACAGCTTATCTCAGTCTTGTGACGCTAGAGCTTAATGAACTTAATGTTATAGCTTGTTTTTGGATGGGGCAAAGAGGGCCAGGATGCCATTTGCTACAACAAAACAGTGGAATCAGTAAACTGATTACTGGTAATCAGGAAAGTGTGAGCTGAGCATCTGCAGCTACATTTCTGATGCAAGGACATGTATGCATTAAAAAGATGATAGACAGTATGTATATACTGTACTGTTATACACAAAATAAGCACAGAAACAAAAAAAAATAAGAAAACAGAGTATAACCATGTTTCCAAAAAATGCAGAAACACTGTGTAAAATACAAATAACATAGTGCATGATGTGCAAATTGTTTAAACCATGAATGTAATAAAAAATAAATTGAAAATTGAAAAAAAGACTAACAATGTAATGTAAATTAGTGAAGACCAGTACAGTACATATTATACAGTACATAATATTAAGATTCAGAGAATCTGGATAAATTGTGTATTCAAGACACAAGTATTAAAACCAATACTGGAAGACCCTTTGGGCTCTCAGGCCAATTCTGTAGTGGAAATCACTGCAGGGATTCAGGAATACTTTCCAAAACCTCTGCCTGTGAAGATGGTTCTTTGCTGCATCCACAAATACAAGCTTAAACTCTACAATGCAAAAAAGACAGAATGTGTAAAAACCGGATCTAGGACTGCAACCTTCTTTGGGCCTAGGCTCATTTAAGATGCACTGAAAAATAAAAAAAAATAAATTCCTTTTGGTAATCATGGACTCTGGGCTAAAAGGGAGAGGGACCGTCGAGCCTGTAATCAGCACAGAAGACAAAAGCGATGGTATGTGGTATATTAGTGCAAAGGGCATGGGTGGCTTGCACATCTGTTAAAGCATCATTAATGCTGAATGATATAGTTTTTAAAAACATCTGCTGCCGTTCTAAAATTCATCCTCCAAATTGGTGGTCAGCAAACAGTGATATGAATTAATTCAGTTCAGTCCAAATATATAAGTAAGTAAGCAGGTGCTCTTAGTGTGACCAGTTTAACAGCTTGAGAGTAGAAACTTCCTGGTTGGTGAGACAGGAAGTGGCTCATTAAGAAATTCCTTTTGGTCCCTCTGCTTACCTGCATGTAAGTTGACTTTTTTGTAGTCATGGGCAAAGAAAAGTTATTTCTCGTTGCTGTCAATTTGGATTTCTGGATGTTTACATAGCTTTAGGATCCATCCTGATGGCCGTTTTAGCTTGGCCTGAAGCATCTGCTTCTTTACTGGAGGAAATGTATCCTTTTTTTGGAAAGTGAATTTTCCAGTCTCATCCGAAATGAGAGTATTTCCAATAAAAAGTGACTGGGCATATTGGCTAATAATATGCTGTCATCTAGATGTAATTTATAATTAATGAAAATTTCTCCAAAATATTATATCACAAAAATTGTCAGTGTATTATTTTAAATAATAATGATTAATAAAATTACATTCTATGTTATGCACTTCCTATAAGCAATTGATGGGCTTTCTGTCTCTTTGTTTTGACCCACTCTTTGTGTGAAAAGGTGCCAGTAGAGTCGCTTGAGTAAAACATGTGTATCATGAACACCAACCTGACCAGCGAAGCAACCATTTTCTACTAAGATAATTAGCTCTGATCAGCTCTCAGCTGTTCATAATTGGATCAATATAAAGACAAAAAAAAGATTAGTTTTGCTTTTCCATTTTCTAAATCCATAAGACAGTAAACCTTACATTTTTAATCTTGGTGTTATTGAAAATGACAAAAATGTCAAATGTACATTCTATTATATAATAAACTAAATATAGCAGTAACTCAGCATGCAAAAGCTTCATTCACAGCAGTTTTAATTCAAGCTCAAGGCTGGGGTTAATTTCCCCCTTAATCAGACAAAAGAAACTCAGCCCTTATTCACACAAATAGGAAAATCTGATTGGGATGTCTGCAGTTGGGATGCTAGGTATTATGTAAATAAACGTAAATGTACATAAAAAACAGAATTCAATGATTTGCAAATCACATAGAATCATATTTTATCTCACAATAGAACATGGGTGATGAATAGTAAATACTACACAAATGCAACCCCATACCATCTAAAGATGCAGGCTTTTAAACTGCGCTAAAAACTAAATGAATGGTCTCTCTTCTTTTGAGTCTGCAGGGCATGGCGTTTTCCATTTTGCCTTAGTCTATTGTAGCCAATGCAGTGATTTCCAGTACAAAATCATGCCTTTTTTTGATCACAAGTATTTAGGATTGACCATCTCGGATTATACTTTCCATGATGGCACTAGGGCCTATTGAGCAGGCTAAAATAGCTTCACAAACCCAGGGTCAATTTCTGCTCACTGAGGCTTTAGTGATGCTAACTTTGACGTTACAGGCACAAATCTGAGACCGTAAGCCTGCTAGCAATCCTAATCTTGTTCCACTTTGCAGCATGTGTTGAGTATCTATAAGTTTAGAGGTAAAGGTTCATGTCTGAAGTTGAGTGACTGGTGTTGGGGTGACAAAGAAGAATGTAGTTTAATAGCAATTTCATAAATTCTTTTTCAGCTCCAGAGTTCTCTCATTAGCAGTGTTCAACATTCAGCAGTTGTTGTTCTAACAAACATACTAGTTGGACTTTTTTATTTTATTAATTAGCCAACTATTTGAGTGTAGTTTAATTTCTGATAATGTTTCAGTGGGAGTTTTATTGTTCTGCGCTGTGCTCAATCATATCTTGTCATACTGTTTATCTATAGAGGTCTGTGTCCTTATTATCCAAAAGTAAAAGCACAAAACAGCAGTTTGAAAAGGGTTGAGGTGTGGAAGCCAGGACACAAGTGACTTTTGCAATTATCATAGATCAGATGAAAAACAAATGTAAAAACCCTGTGTGCTGTTTATTTGCTGTTTGCTTACATACAACCAACATATATGTTAATATTCGTTAGAGCCACCTTTGTTAGCGTTTGAAAAAAGTGTACTTGGGATTTAGAAAATGATCTAGTGCATCACAAAATCTTGGTTTTAATTACAATTTAATTTGATTGTTTGGGTATAGTTCATACTTATTTCTGGTGGCCATCCTTTATTAATGCTCACTGTGAATCTAAACACATCAACTATGCAAAATATTATTTTGTATCTTTTTTCTTATTTGCGTGTTTGTATGACTTTTGCCTCAAAATTCTGAAGTGTGTTCTTTAGTTTTCATCCATACAGCTTTTCTTTAGGTTTACTGCCTGATTAATAGTCTTTAGACTCCGTAGGTTTTTTCCATTAAATGAATTAGTTACTCAAATAATGAATTGACTTTTGATAGAGATTTGTGCAGAGGAATAATCACGGGTGTCTTTGCATGGGTTTCCCCTTATGTTAAATTATTATGTATTGTCACATTAGGTAAAAAAAAAAAAGAGCTCCTTTAACACTTCTGTAAAGCGTCTTCAGATAATATCCTTGTATTTAATAAGCTATGATTAAACATTCTTCAAATATAAAGGTTTCAATCACCTAATATCCTACTGTAAGTGAGAACACAACTAAATATGGGACAGAAAAAACAAGGGTATTATTTCAACACCTAGGTGTAGTTGTTTAACAGGGTATTACCCAGGCTTAATCAACTGTAAAATATATTTTCTACACATATATACTGATTCAGTTTCATTGCAGGTGGTCAAGACCATTGGATTACGAGAGCTGTGGTACTTTGGGCTACAGTATATGGACAACAAAGGTTATCATACTTGGCTCAAACTCGATAAGAAGGTAAATAAAAATTTCCAGTTAAGTACTATATTTTTTCTTAAAGAAGTATTACACTTCTAACACTTGGATGGCACAAGTCATCATTTAAACCTTCAGTGGATATATGGGTATGACCTAGGTACATTAAGGTCTGACTAGGGTTAATTGAATTTATTGTCAAACTCTTTACAGGCTTAAATCATCACATTAGGGTCAGTTAGTCAGTCTGCGGTTGAGAAAAGGACTTGGGTATTATTTTTGTGTTTATTAATTACACTAGAGAAAGTATGACTGCATAATTTTCATTTGTCATTTTCGTGTGTGAAAATTTGCTACTTGAGAGTATCATAAGTGGCTGGTTTAGTTTTGTTCCATAAGTGCTCTAACAGACTTTTTATACTTTTTAGGCAGTTTAGTTTTTACTTCTATGTTGACTTAAATGGGCAAAACTGGTCTGACAACAAGATAACAGTGATGAGATCTTTAGTGGTTCCAGATGTTCCAAATGATATTCAGTTACAGTGAAAGAACTAAACGGTAGAAGTTGAAGAGGCATTGTGAGTATTATTATAGGCATTTACCTTGGGCTGCCCTCTCGGATTCAACGAGTTGAATCATCAGCCAGAGACCCTTTAAGTCGACTGAGAACCGTCAAGTCGACTGACAACAGTGACTAGTTTGTTTTATTAAAAAAAAAAAGCTTACAAAAATGCACAAGAACTTTAAGAATTTAAAAAGACATTAAAATGATAAATATGCTTTAAAAAATAAAATAATATAATAATAATAATAATTCCATTATTTTAGAACCAGAATTACAGATTCTAATTCTTTTATTTATTAATTTACAGCAAAATTTTTTATTTAAAGATTAGTACAGTCACTTAATATGCCTGCCAAATAAACAAGAAATAATTAATTATTATATTACCCGCGCTGAAATAAACTGTTTCAGGTCTACCATTCTTCTTTTCATCAAAAAATAATTAAATATTGACTAATTTGGTTTTATTTAGCAGCTCATTGTTTATGAGAGGTGAAAGATGAAGGGTCATCCTCCTGAAGAAGCTGTTAAAAGTGAAATTAAAAAGACACGGACAAGTGTTCATTTTTAGCATAAATACATGCTATTGCCCGACGCTATATTCTGTAATTAAAGCAGGCTCCAATTCAGATCAATCATCATACGCCACTTCTCGACTGTTTACTAGATAATGTACATGGAGAAAAAACATTAACAAATAGTCGTATCGTCGGCCAGGACAGGCAAATTCGATTCAACTGCCAAAATTCTGAGTCGGGTACAGCCCTACATTCACTTAACGCCATCCCTAACCTACCTGCTGTAGACACTAGTTACATATTTTTGTTTACCACCATTATGTCCAGGCAGTCCTGGTGTAGGGTCTTCTCTATGGTACTGGACAAGGTGAAATATCCATGGCAGCTTGAGTGTAATCCATCCCTGGGATAGAAAGCCAGTCTTTCCCAGAAAGTACTCCAGTTTTTCTCGTAGCCAACACCATTGTTAATGCACCAGCCTTAAAACTGACAGTGGAGCGTGTAGTGCCTGCTGAACAGCTCGGCAGAGGTCTTGAGTTAATGACACTGGCCTCTGTCCTCTTTTTAACTGTGTTTAGCAGTAATTTGAAATGATCTTTGCTGCTGCATGATGAGATGCCATTCAACCCCACATGAACAACCACTGTACCATGTCTGCATGTTGACCTAGGGCAGCGAAACAAAACTCTTAAAGTTATTCAAGCCCCGAACACCTGGAAAACAAGAGAGAGCAGTGGTACATCTAGGGCCAGTAACTTTCAGGTGCCTAACTGTAAAGTCTCATATCATTAAAAACTTATCCTGGGATGCTGTCTTAGGTGCTGCTGTAGATGGAGAGCTGAGAGCTATGAACTGGTTACTGGAGATGAAATCAAGCAGAAGAGGTGGTGAAAACCTTCTCTTTGCCCAGCAATGCTCGTGTTCCCAGGCCCACTTCGATGCAAATGTAAAACTGGGGAATCTCTTTGTTGGCTGTAGACCTAGTGTTTGGTCCTGTGAGGTAGATGTCACCACTGGATTTTGTGAAACTTAAGCTGCTATACAGAAGACCACCCTGGCTGCTTCCAAGCTTGTTTTCTGCCTGTGAAGCTTTGGGTGCCACTCCAGGAGAACCTGCTGAGATCTGCTGAGTTAGCTGCTAAAGTTCTGTCCTTTGCATCTGGAGCTCACGCTCTGCTGCTTTACTTTTTAAACTTTTACTTTTTAACTTTTTTCCGTCTTAAACACTCTGTATTATAATACTGTAGTGATTTAAACATCACTCCTTTCATGGTAAACTACAGTAAAGTTCCTGATGACTTGTAATACTGTTTAAATTATAATACAGTATTTCACCTTAGTTAGGGTACCTGCACACTACAGGCTGATGCAGTGCCACAAATATCAGAAGTCCTTTAATGTCTTTTAGTAGGATATTGTGTTAATTCTGTCAGATGCAGCCCATAGAAAAAAGGTGAGCACTGAAAAAGTTTAAACAGAACTTAAAACTTTCAATTGAAATTTTTGCCATAAAAGATTCTGATGAGGAGAGTCATTAACAGTTAAAACATGGATAAACATGATGGAGTGACAGCTAGTCCATAGCAACATGGCGAACTCTTTTTGTGTTCTATATGACTTCTTTGCGTTTGTGGCTTGTTGGCTTGGCCACTTGGTTCACTTTGTCGAGGTCAGAAGCTCCGTGATTATGCCATTTATGGCATGTGCACCCTCATGCCACTTACAGTGTGTCAAGTATAAACCTCAGCCTGACGTGTAGTCATATTTAGTTTGTGTGCAGAATGAAGCTTGACAAAAGGTGGTAACCTTGTCTGCAGAACATGAAGAATAATTACTTTGAAAGGGAGAGCAACACCCACTATGTTATAGAAAATGTGACCTTAAAATTGTAGGTTTACAGGTAGGACTTTACACAAAACTATAGGTGAGATTTGATTGCTTAAATCACTTTATCAAAAACTGTGTCATTATCAAAAAAAGTAGTAATAAAAACTATCAAAAAAAATAAATAGTAATATTAGGTCTGTACTGATTTTATATTACACAATAAAATTTAAAATAAAAATGTAAATTATATATAAGATGATGATGATGATTATACAACAAAAGTAAAACATCTAATGTAATTACAACATGTATACTAACTATATGCACGATGTAGAAATAGTAGTATGCAGTGTGGGAATGAACATTAGGTGTAAAGTTCAAAATGTGCAAAGCTAAGCATGAGTTACTAAATAAAGTTCTGCATGTGATGTCAGTATGAGGCAGTCCTAGTTTTTGCCTTCAAAGCCTGAATGACTTCATCCTCTCTGTTCTTGCCTTCAGTGAGCAAAACACTTGATTGACCCCAACAGAGAGAAAAGTCCTTTTTTTATGGAATGGCTGGGGTTTAGTCGAAGGCCAGTCTGAAGTCCCATTTGAGGTGGTATAGACACTGACAAGCCTACTTTCAGCCAGTGAGTTAATGTGGCAAGACCATGACAAGTCCTGCAAGATGTAAACTCCAAGGCAATTGAAACTTTCTACTCTGTCATGGCAGCTCAGTTGACCAGACCTGACTAGCTTCTGTTGTTGGGTCTGAGAGTAGAAATTTGGAGCAGAATGAGACGGGACAGGTTGAGCGTGTAGGTGCTCATCTAACAAACTGCCCCTTTTCACCAGAGCAGTAGGTATAAGTTAAAAGGTTGGTGGAGTAGTTTTTGGAGTAGTTTTAACATTCATGATTAATGAATCACAATTCAAGCAAATGTTCAAAAGTTCAAGCAATGTTGTCACTTATATAGACAATGTGGTGATCTGTAGTGGCTAATGGCAAGAGCATTTGAATCATCCTCAGGAGCTGTTTGGACCTCTCCAAAATATTCAGCTGGTGGTAATTTTGCCTGAATGTGAGCTAGACAAAGGTCAGATGACTTATCTAGGACATCAGGTGGGCCAGGGAAGGTACCTACCAAAACCAAGGTGCACGCTATTTCGATCTCCATGAATACTTAGAGAACTGAGAAGGGTTTTAGGCATGTGTGGATTTTATCCATGTTTTGCTCTATAATACAAACAGGTTACAACAGTTAGGGATAATGGTTCGTGTACAAACTGACCTAACCCTAACCGTAACAACAAGCTAACAGGAGAGTTAGTTAGGTACATAGTATTGTTTATGATTTCTAGTAGTTTACAACAATTGCGTTAATTCTAACATGACTGTTTCACGAGTCAAACTCATACAGTCACATTTGCAGATGTTCAGGACGTTCACAATGGCTGAAACTGTACCCATTTCTGTGGGGGGGAATCACCATAGTTTCATATTCAGGTTTTTTGTTTTCCATACAGGCTAGACAAAAATCATCAGTCGCACCAGGAATATCTTAGTTTCTGTTTGCAGTATTATCATAATTATTTTCTTGTAAATCATTTACTTGTTGACCCAGCTGTTTTTTTTTTTCTAGGTCTCTTCTCAGGATGTAAAGAAGGAGAACCCACTTCAGTTCAAGTTCCGTGCCAAGTTCTTCCCTGAAGATGTGTCAGAGGAGCTGATACAAGACATCACTCAGAAGCTTTTCTTCCTACAAGTAAAGGAAAGTATCCTTAGTGACGAGATCTACTGTCCCCCAGAGACAGCTGTGCTTCTTGCCTCTTACTCTGTGCAGGCCAAGTTTGCAGACTTTAACAAAGAGGTACACCACCCTGGGTACCTTAGTTCTGACCGCCTCCTGCCTCAAAGGTAAATGTGCATATATTACTTATACCAGTATAATGTTCAAATTTCATTTTATAATGTTTCAAATTTAATTTTTTCCCCACCTCAGCCACATGTTGACTGATGATAAACAAATCTAGTGCCTCTCGGTCATAGTGCTACATTTACCCCAGACACAAGAAAAAAGGATAAAAAATTAAGGTAGCAGCATAATCGAAATACAGGCAGTGTACTATACAGGTGTATAAAAAAACTGTACATTGAACTTTACAAACATTAAGGAAAAGTACAGTAAATGCAGAACCGCAGACAGTAAAGTGAGTGAAAGAAGCCACTATTCTCATGAAGAGAGACAATTACATGACAAAACACACCCCCGGAAAAAGATTCCATTTTTTTTTTTTGTATAAAAATGAGACTTAAGTTACATTTAACCCCAAAAGAAATGCAGCACAATCCAACACAATTTGATTCAAGGCAATATGGTGTGGTGCAGATAATATGATACAGTGAAATTCATTATTGCCAATATCTTTTTGGTTCCTCTTAGGCAGACTGCATTTTATATATTTACTAAAAAGTGGCATTTTATATTACATTTACTTCACTTCTAAAAAAACTGACAATCAGTCCATAAGTATACCAGTGGCATTTTTTTAAAATGCAAAAGACATGATGGGCTGTTCTATTTTGAAAGAATATCATGAAGATCATAATGCTACACATCAGAATGGTGAAAGTGAAATGGCAACACTCTGTAAGGGACTAAATTTCAAAAAAAATAAATCTTTCATCAAGCAAATGAGACTATTTTAATTTAAGAAACTGTCATGGGGAACATTGAGATTCCAGCCCAAGCCAAGGAGAAGACTAAGCTCCAGGTTGTGTTCAACTCTGCAAATCTACAACAGCATGGATGGGGGGTAGGGATTGTATTGCAGCAGATAGGTATCTGTTCCTTTGCACAAATGAGCAGATACCTGTTGTGGAGGTCGTCTCATTGTTGCTCCTCTAGTGCACCTGTTGTTGATTTTATTAACATCAAAGCAGCTGAAACTGATTAACAACCCCCCCCACACACACACACACACACACACACACTACTTAACTGACCAAATCAATATCCTAGAAGTTAAACTGAGTTGATGCTATTCTCTTAAAGTATCCCTTTAATTTTTTTTGAGCAGTGTACATTAGATAGTTATGACTGAGGACTAATGTTACAAGTTTATTTTAAAGTATTGTACTTAAAGAATGCAGGTTGTGAGTATGATCAACAATGTTTAAGACTGTACAAAACCCATTTGATTAAACGTTGTAGTTCTCTTGTGACAGCATTGGACTAATCTGAACTAACTGATGGTTGTTTAGGCTTAATGATAGCACTTGCAGGGTTTTTTGGGGTTTTTTTTTTTGTTCTAGTCATGCTGCTAAATGTGTGCAAGGATGTTGGTGGAAGACGTATCATTTTGACATAAAACAGCACCTTTTTTTTTTTTATGTTTCCGTCTTGGTTAACCTGAGGAAGACTATTAAGCGCCCACACAAACGCACATACAGACTGTATTTTTTAGGGGCTTGGAATGTAACTTCATGTGAACATAGTATGAATATCAATAAAATCTAAATTCTGTTTGGATTAGCTTACAGATGGGGCTCAGTTTTGGCTAAATGTGTCTTTTCAATTTATGAAATTCAGAAGGTACTACAAATCTGAGCTTCGATAGGTGATGATGTGGCTTTAAAAATAAAGTTACAGTGATTACTGAGATAACAGTCTTAAGGAAAACATCCAAAGGAGTGATGCAGTTATTTAAAACAGGTGTGTACCATGCCAAATGTGCTGCACAATGTACATCATAACATTTGGTTGTAACTTGCCAGGCCCACATTTAAATTTTCTGATGCCCACAACATCCAAGAATTACACCATTACATTTTTACATTTGATTTCTTTTCTGATACAAGAAACGTATGTTATTGACCATTTTCAATATAAAATATTAATCAACCACCAAATGTAAGTTTAAAGAACTGTTTTGTAAATCTGGGACTCCTCTGCACCTTATCCAATTAAACATCTAATTATCAGTCAAATATTGAATAAGTGATTTAGTGATTTGTTGCTAAGCAACCAGAAGCCTGAATGTTTTTGAGTTACAGTATGAGCATGACTGTATTCTTGTTGAAGTTTGTTGTCTGAAAAAGATTTAACTATTGAAGTGATATCACTTGCACTGAACTTGTTCTACTTGGTTTCATTGCATACCCATTTTTTCCAGAGTACTGGAGCAGCACAAGTTGTCAAAAGAACAATGGGAAGAGAGGATTCGGGTGTGGCATGAAGAACACTGTGGTATGCTTAGGTGAGTAAACATATTTGGAGCCATCGGTGATAAAAATTAATTGTAGTTTAAAAATATATCTCCAACATATTGGTGTACAAAGACCCTTACAGAAAAGTGACATTTCAAAAATGTGCCTACATGAAACAAAATGACACGATTGTGTTTGTGTTTTTTTTTCACATGTGGACACATTTAGATGATGACATATTTTCACACATGATCACATTTTTATTTATTTTTATTTATTCTTTTTTTTAATCATATGTATGTGAAATGCATGTAGTTAACATCATATACATATAAATAAATATGTGTGTGTGTGTAAACTTTATTTGGCATCTGTATGGCCAATGAACACAACTGCCAGTTAAATATGGTTATTTTACTAGCTAGGGCAGCAAGCACTGGTTCACGTTTTTATTTTTTAAATAGTTATTTTAAAATGGTCTGAAACATTCAAGACTGACAAGTGCACAACAGTAGAAGAAATTAGGAAGGGGCAAATACTTTTTCATTTCGGTGTGCTATAAAGGACACATTGTTTATAGCCATTTGATTTAAGTCTGTATCACACATTACTTGGTCTGTCAACATCAAACGAAAACCAGTGTAGGGTTAGGGTTAGTTCAAATCAGAACTTTTGTTGGAAATGGACACAAATGCTCATACCAGTTTAATCTGCAACTTGTAAATGTTAGCAACCACTTTTCTTTCATATACAGATGTGAATAGCTGTTGTCATCCATCTCATTAATGAAGGCATAACAGGATGTTGCATGTTTCTGTGCTTTGCCATAACAGAACCCTTATACCTTTCTCTTTTGTCTTTCTCTTTCTCTGTACCTCAAGGGAGGATGCCATGCTGGAGTATTTGAAGATTGCACAGGACCTGGAGATGTATGGGGTGAACTATTTTGACATAAAAAACAAGAAGGGGACAGAGCTTCGACTGGGAGTAGATTCCTTGGGCCTAAACATTTATGAGAAAGATGACAAGTAAGCTCAGCCTTGTTATCCTTAAATGAAATATTAGTCTTTGTTTTTGGGACAAGATAAACAAGTCACAATAAGTTACCTAGAAATTATAGTATGTACTGTGTATAATTAAACATTAATTTGTAGTTCTTGCAAACATTGTTAATCCTGCATTAATTTCCTAGTTAAGCTAGATACCACAGTGCTATGTATTGTTTTCTAGCCTACTTAATGTTGCTCTCCGTTTATGGCTTGTCTTTTTTTGGAATACAATTTGGTGTACTTCAGTTTGACTTCATATGTAAACTTGTTTGGTCTAATATGTAGTAGTGAAATTGACTGTAGTGGCATTTAGTTGTCTACAACAACCTACTCTAGTAGGTTGAAAAATTTCAACTTTGTCTACCCAGCCCCATAATACCTGAATATGTTGCCAAGCAGTGATATTAAATCAAAGGCATGTACTTTGATACATCCCTTAACAATGATATACAGTATATCAAGAACTTCTTTGGAATGTTATTTTGTAAGGTATACTGTATGTCAAAAAGGGTGTTAACATCAAAGCGTTTAGATTTTTGTTTTCAAAGTCAAGGGATTAGTACAGAGTTAATTCTGGATCTCAGGCTGCACTCCATTTCATCACAAAGGTATTCTGTGAAATGCCTTAAAACATAAAAAGCCTTTGTGTTTTACCCAATCATCCTCTGTGAAGAAAATGTCATTCTCAATATAAGAAACAACCTGTATTATTTTTGACATTATGTATTATGGTCTGAGATCGAAATCTAACATAAAAAGCACAATTTAATTGTAATTATGTTTTCTTTAATCTCAATAGTGTACTCTTGTGCCTCTATTAGTATACCTCTTGGCTTTTACCTTTAGTACACAAAATGTTATTTGAAGTACTATATGTGGAGAATTAACCGACAGGAATGCAACTTGGTGGGTAGGTTTGAAATCACCCTCAGCCATGTATGTGACATAAGCAACGTCAGGCCTTATTACTGTACCTTTTGTCTTGGTGGAGACGACCAGCGATTCTGTGTTTGGAGGCACTGTTTTTAGCACCAAGATGATTGGTCAGTTGTCATGAGTCACATGTCCAGAGGGCCTTGTTTCACTCCACCTCCACCCCTACCGACCATGTGCAGGAACAGTTTGAGAATATTCAAGATGCATAGGATGGGTCATCTATGCATTATACACATATATATGTGTGTGTGTGTGTGTGTGTGTGTGTGTGTGTATACCTTGCGACTTTGCAAGTTCTCATACTTAGAAATCATAGAGGGGTCTGAAATTTTCATCTTAGGTGCATGTCCACGGTGAGAGACATAATCTAAAAAAAAAAACTGGAAATCACAATGTATGATTTTTTAAATAATTTATTTGTGTGTTACTGCTGCAAATAAGTATTTGAACACCTGCCAATCAGCAAAAATTCTGGCCCCCAAAGACCTGTAAGTCCGCCTCTAAAAACTCCACCTCCACTCCACTTATTATTCTAAATTAGAAGCACCTGTTTGAGGTCGTTAGCTGCATAAAGACACCTGTCCACCCCACACAATCAGTAAGACTCCAACTACTAACATGGCTAAGACCAAAGAGCTGTCCAAAGATACCAGAGACAAAATTATTGACCTCCATAGGGAAAGGGCTACGGGGCAATTGCTAAGCAGCTTGTTGAAAAGAGATCAACTGTTGGAGCAATTATTAGAAAATGGAAGAAGCTAAACATGACTGTCAATCTCCCTCGGGCTGGGGCTCCACGCAAGATCTCACCTCGTGGCATATCAATGATCCTAAGAAAGGTGAGGAATCAGCCCAGAACTACGTGGGAGGAGCTGGTCAAAGACCTGAAGAGAGATGGCACCACTGTTTCCAAGGTTACTGTAGGTAATACACTAAGACGTCATAGTTTAAAGTCATGCATGGCACGAAAGGTTTCCCTGCTTAAATTAGCACACGTCCAGGCCCGTCTTAAGTTTGCCCATGACCATTTGGATGATCCAGAAGAGTCATGGGGAAAAAGGTCTGTGGTCAGATGAGACCAAAATAGAACTTTTTGGTCTTAATTCCACTCGCCGTGTTTGGAGGACTAAGAATGATGAGTACCATCCCAAAAACACCATCCCTACTGTGTAGCATGGGGGTGGAAGCATCATGCTTTGGGTGTGTTTTTCTACACATGGGACAGGACGACTGCACTGTATTAAGGAGGGGATGACCGGGGCCATGTATTGTGAGATGTTGGGGAACAACCTCCTTCCCTCAGTTAGAGCATTGAAGAGAGGTCGTGACTGGGTCGTTAGCTGCATAACCCATATACATACATACATACATACATACATACACACACACACACACACACACACACACACACACACACACACACACATATATATATATATAGTGCCCTCCATAAATTATTGGCACCCCTGGTTAAGATGTGTTCTTTAGCTTCTCATAAATTGAGTTTTTTTTCAAAAAAATATAGGACCACGATGGAAAAAAAAGAGTAAAATCCAACCTTTAACTCAAGTGAATTTATTTAGTAGGAAAAAAATCCCCAAAATCCCCCTCAAATCATGTGTGCCACAATTATTAGCACCCCTGATGTTAATACTTTGTACAACCCCCTTTTGCCAACAAAACAGCACCTAATCTTCTCCTATAATGTTTCACAAGATGGGAGAATACAGAAAGAGGGATCTTTGACCATTCCTCTTTGCACATTCTCTCTAAATCATCCAGCAACCTCTCCTCTCCTCTGCACTCTCCTCCTCAGCTCACCCCACATGTTTTCAATGGGGTTGAGGTCTGGGGACTGAGATGGCCATGGGAGGAGCTTGATTCTGTGTGTGGTGAACCATTTCTGTGTAGATTTGGCCATATGTTTAGGGTCATTATCTTGCTGAAAGACCCAGTGACGTTCCATCTTCAGCTTTCGGGCAGAAGCCACCAGATTTTGTTTTAAAATGTCCTGGTATTTCAGAGCATTCATGATGCCATGCACCCTAACAAGGTTCCCAGGGCCTTTGGAAGAGAAACAGGCCCACAGCATTACTGATCCTCCACCGTATTTCACAGTGGGCATGAGGTGCTTTTCTGCATACTCAGCTCTTGTGTTACGCCAGACCCACTTAGAGCATTTGTTGCCAAAAAGCTCTATCTTTGTTTCATCTGACCAAAGCACACAGTCTCAGTTGAAGTCCCAGTACTGCTTAGCAAACTCCAAACATTTGCGTTTATGATTGTGAGTGAGAAAAGGTTTTCCGTGCATGCCTCTCAAACAGCTTGTTGGCATGTAGATAGCGCCTGATGGTTGTTTTGGAGACTTTGTGACCCCAAGAAGCTACCATTTGTTGCAATTCTGTAACAGTGAGCTTTGGAGAACTTTTTATTTCTCTTATCATCCTCCTCACTGTGCGTGGTGGCAAAATAAACTTGCGTCCTCGTCCAGGCTTGTTTACCACTGTTCCAGTTGTTTTAAACTTCTTAATAATTCCTCTGACAGTAGATATGGACAGGTGTAGGCGAATGGCTATTTTCTTGTAGCCATTGCCTGACTTGTGAAGGTCAACACACATCTGCCTTACTTAAATGGTATGTTCCTTTGTCTTTCCAATGTTGAAGAGAAATGGCCTCTGTGTCACGTCATATTTATACCCCAGGGAAACAGGAAGTTGTGAATTACTAATTAAATGTTCCTACATACTCTGATCAACTTCGTAAACTACTGTAGAAGTGACAGAATTACTTTTATTAAATGTATTTCCTAAGAATTGTTAGGGGTGCCAATAATTGTGGAACAGATGATTTTATGAAGAATAATTATTTCTTAGTCAGGGATTTTATTTCTTCCTTAAAATTCACTTGAGTTAAAGGTTGGATTTTACTCTTTTTTCCATCGTGGTCCTATATTATTTTGAAAAAAACTCAATTTATGAGAAGCTAAAGAACACATCTTAACCAGGGGTGCCAATAATTATGGAGGGCACTGTATGTATGTATGTATGTATGTATGTGTGTATATATATATATATATATATATATAAACATCAGTGGTCGCCCACTCTTTCTCAGTGTCCTAATTCCTGATTTGGCTGGATCATATGTATTAGTGGTAACAGGAGAGGCAGCATATTAAAAGCAGGAAAGAACCTCTCCAGGTCAGTGGTTAGAGACCGCTCCTGTAGAACACTCCGTTCCATGAATAAAACACAAAATAAAAGTCATATGTATTGTCTTTTAAAATTATACTGTTTTCTGAGTCACTGTATCTAAGGAACAGTATCACATATGGCTGATACCCGATCTGTTTAATAGATCCGTATCTGTTTAAAAGGTTGGTACCCCTCCCAATCCAGCATATCAGATCAGTAAATCATTATATGTTATTGCCATTCAAGTCACATATTCAGACATTCCAGATAATAGGGTTTACTTTGGATGTTGACTCCTACAGTAAAGTTTTGAGCTCTGAAATTTGTCTCACAAAAGGCGTATAAGCATGTGTGAGTTACGTGTTCATTTCAGTCACAGCAAGTAACTTTACCACATTGCTTTGCACTGTTACCATAGCAATAAGAACTGGTTTTTCAAGCAGTGTAGCACTAAAGAATGTTGTTAAGAGAGGGTGTGTGTGTGTGTGTGTGTGTGTGTGTGTGTGTGTGTGTGTGTGCGGCGCACACATGCCCATGCAAGTCAGGTATACCTCTGGTAAAACCAAGTGTTGTATCTCAATGTAACTGACCCTGTCAGTGTTGTTGTGCATAAGTGGTGTCATCAAGGTCTCACAATATCATACATTTATTTATACAATTATTATTGTTATATTTAATGTCTATTAATTTATTTATGTCCCACCACCATCCCCCTTCTTCAGAGAACCTGTTTTATACATATTTCAAAAATTTGTTCAGCTATCTATTGATTGCCTAATATAAAACCAACCTTACCTTGCTTCTTAAGTTTAAACAGCCCTACAGTTCAAACCTGCTCTAAAACACAACCAGAATGCTAACACTAGGCACAAATCCCATCCTGGGGGAAAGGCGTTGGTGAGGTTTGCAGAGCTGTAACTATTTCTGACTTGTGTATAGGGGAATGTATGTGTAATTGTGGTGTCGGTTAATCAAATAAAGATTAATAAATGTAAAAGATATTCTTATGTTCTTATATACAGGAATTAAGATGAAATTATATTTAATTGTTATGTTACAGTTTAAGGACCATTTTTGTGTGTTTCATTTCTAAGGAACATATGTGTCTTGTTGTTCATTTTGCCTGAAATCTGCAAATACCTTTTTAACTTGTATTTTTTCCCAATATGTATTTACAGGCTCACACCCAAAATTGGATTCCCTTGGAGTGAGATAAGAAACATTTCCTTTAATGACAAGAAATTTGTCATTAAGCCCATTGACAAGAAGGCACCAGTAAGTTGACTTTTAAAAGAGCAGAATGTTGTAACAGTGCACTAAATGTGTCTCTTTGAAACTGTCTCTCTCTCTGTGCATGCAGTAAACACTGCTGTATCTTTGTACCAACTTACTGACTTTTTACTCAAGTTATTCTCTAACCATGATGGGTTGTGTTTATACACTCATCACTCCCGTTATATGTTGTAAAATACTTATACAGACAGCTGACCATTTAACAAAAAATGGGAATAAATGTGTTGTCATGTGTGCACCACCTAGTGGATATTTATGTGCATTGGGTTTTTCAGGAAAACTCAGGAAATGCAAGGCCCAGTGCTTAATGGCTTCAGGCACTACTGTGACTTTAGAGCAAAATCTTTGACCAGACAAAAAATGTTATGTTGCTTACCCCCCCATGTCCCACATGTCTTGTGTAATTAAATGAATAGATCAACAGCCTTAGCATATTGTTGATCCTGATCATGGCAGGTCTAACTTCACTAATTTTTAATTTGTAATTTTTGAAAAGCTTACATTTCTCTGAGCTTAAATTACACTCAATATCTCCCTCCTTACTTTTTAGGACTTTGTCTTCTATGCTCCACGTTTGCGTATTAATAAGCGCATCCTCCAGCTGTGCATGGGGAACCATGAGCTTTACATGCGGCGCAGGAAGCCAGACACCATTGAGGTGCAACAAATGAAGGCACAGGCCAGAGAAGAGAAGCAGCAGAAACAAATAGAAAGGTGAGGACAGGTAGTCTATAGGTCTGAATGTACCTATCCATTACAAAAAAAACAGTGTAGTTGATTGGCATACTTTGCATACTCTTTCAAGCATTCTGGTACAAGTTGATCCTTGCCTCATCTATTCCAAAATTGTGGTTCCAGAAGTTTAGGTGAGGCCACTTATTCTATAGAAAGCGAGTTTAGGACTTTTGCCAATTGTCTTTGCAGACAGAGGAATTTATCTTTTGCATTTAACCTGTCCATTGCCTTGCTCAGGGGCACTTCAGTCGTTACTGTCAGTTCAGTTTTGTTGGCATTAAAGTCTGCAAAGTCTGACCCTCTGAAAAGTGCTGTTGATTTGGTCAAGCGTTGTGAAGCATTTTTCTCCACCAAGGAAAAAATTGTTTGTCTAGCCAGTTGTTTCCATTATCTTCTAGGCCTTTGTGGGTTTTTTTTGATAACTGTAAAATATAAATGGTCAGCCATACATGTTTTTGATCTCTCTGATCTCTGTTTGCTTGGATGTAGTAAACTCTGGTTTCCATTGAGAAAGGAACTTATTTACAATACAGCTGAGAACCACAGGGAGGATAAAACCAGTAAGACTGATAAAACAAAATGTATAAACAAGGAAAAAATAATTAAATTAAATGAAAGATTACAAAATAGACATAACATAATAGTAATTAAAAAATATATATTAATAATAATAATAATTATTATTATTATAAATTAAAATGATAGAAGAGGAGAAGTGAGTGAGTCAAGCTTTAGGGCAGCTTGTAGCTTTTTCCAGCTCACTAGTATGCAATGACCAAAATAATATAAGACACCATAGCAACCACATAGTAGCGCTGCAGCAGCCGCCTGGATTATTATGGCAACCATCTAGCAACACCATAGCAACCAACTGGGATGCTATACCAGCTATCTAGCAACACTCTAGTAACCAGTGACGTATTGTGCACCATACCAGTCGTGTGAATACTAACACATTTCTTTCTTGGTCTAAAGAACTGTTGATTGTTTACAAACATACAAATATAAAACTTAAACTAAACTATTTTGTTTATGTATTATTCAGTGGCATATTCTTCCATATATTTAGTAGTTAGCCATTGTGTGATAGTGCTGTAAACTCTGGAGCATAGCAGAAACTGCAGCAGAGCTTATTGGACTGACACGGACGGTTGACTTGTATTGTGACATATCTAATGTATTCACAATACACCAATTTGAAAGGCAGTTTGCATTTCAAATGTTAGTAAGTACAGTGGGGTGCGAAAGTTTGGGCAGCGTTGTTAATTTTCCTGATTTACCTTTATAAAGCATTGATTGTTTGGAGAAAAAAATTCCGTTAAATATATCATATAGGGGACAAACACAGTGATATTTAAAAAGTGAAATTAAGTTTATATGATTTACAGAAAGTGTGCAATAATTGTCTAAACAAAATTAGGCAGGTGCATAAATTTGGGCACCAAAAAAAAAAAAAAAACATTAGTAGATCCTCCTCTCGCAGAAATAACAGTCTCTTAACGCTTCCTATAGCTTCTAATGAGAGTCTGGATTGTGGCTGAAGGTATTTTAGACCATTCTTCTTTACAAAACATCTCTAGTTCATTCAGGTGCTGGTCTGTGGGTTGACTGTGACTGTTGACATCCTGACTCTGACATCCTTCACTTCTGTTTATTCGAGATTTTTCTTGGTCTGCCACTTCGAGCCTTGACTTGAACTGTGCCTGTGGTCTTCCATTTGCTCACAATGTTCCTCACAGTGGAGACTGAAAGCTAAAATCTCTGAGATAGCTTTATGTATCCTTCCCCTAAACCATGACGGTGAACAATCTTTGTTTTCAGGTCATTTGAAAGTTGTGAGACTCCCATGCTGCGACTCTTCAGAGAAGATGCAAATGGGAAAAAAATTTACAATTGCCCCCCTTAAATACCCTTTCTCATAATTGGAGTCACCTGTGTATGGAGGTCAAGGGTCACTGAACTTACCAAACCAAATTTGAGTTCCAATAATTAGTTCTAAAGGTTTTGAAATCAATAAAACGACAACAGTGCCCACATTTATGTACCTGCCTACTTTTGTTTAACCAATTATTGCACACTTTCTGTAAATCATATAAACTTCATTTCACTTCTCAAATATCACTGTGTTTGTCCTCTACATGATATATTTAACACAATTTTATCCAAACAATCAATGCTTTATAAAGGTAAATCAGGAAAATTAACAACGCTGCCCAAACTTTTGCACCCCACTGTATGTACCACTCGTTCATTTTTGTGGATGTGGCTTTTCTGCAGGGCCCAGCTGGAAAATGAAAAGAAAAAGAGAGAAACTATAGAGAGAGAGAAAAACCAAATGGAAAGAGAAAAACGGGACCTGATGATGCAACTCTATCAACTTGAGGAGAAGACAAAGAAGGCTGAGAATGGTATGCATTTTGAAATGTAATGCACTTTGAGTCCTTTAGGCTTATTCTTACAACATAGGTTCTCAAAACACTTCATTAGATGAATCACCATACAGTGCAGCAGTGGTCATTCTTGTATTGCCAAGCATACTTCTAATAACAAAATCATGGCTTGTATGAACAGCCCAATTAAGAGAGCAGTGTAAAAAGCATAAAAGAGTACAAAAATTTATTTTTGTTGTTCGTACACATGCTTAGCTCCATAAGTAAAAACCTTATGTGTCAGTGTTTGTTATACTTTCTGCACAGTGTATGTAACTGCTAGCTTGATGCTAACCTTACAAAACCATATGGGTGCCCATGCTAGTTTAATTAAATGACTCCTGTGCAATACTTTACTAATGTCCCCTCTAATGTTTTGTATTGTTTTGGGTAACTCCAGCTGTAGTAATGGCTCTAGCATGAGCTCCCATAAAGAAGCAGTGTGAGACACACACACACACAGATGCTATAGTGCTTGTCTGTCACGTGTGAGATTTACCTTTTGAACCTCTAGACTTAGCTTGATTTTTTTTGGGGGTTTTTTTTGATGGTTTTTGTCAAAGTTTTGATTTTTAAAGTTTGTGTCAAAGTGGTTAGTGCCACTATCACAGCAGGCACTGAATGGTAAAAAAAGATGCAGATTGTCTATTAAAAACAAATGGAGAAAACTCCTCTAGTATAGTGGTAAATATACACAGATATATAGCATATACCTACCTCTGACTTTTTTGCCATGTACACGCCTAAACATGGCCAGACAGATGCGGGTGTCTGTGTAGAGAGCAAAAACACATTAATGCAAAGAGGAGTCATATCACCAACATGTGTCTTTAGGTTAATAAAACTAGGACCAAAACCTTCAGCCTGTAAACACTTTCAAACCACAGAATAATAATAATTTCAGGTAATTCAATGTCCATTAGTCTAGTTTTCATTATTGCATAACACATAGTATACAAAGCCATAGAGAAATCAATAAAAAAAAAGTCTGCACAACAATTTCCTTTATCCAACAAAGCAAGCATATAATGTATTACTGTTAGTGCTACTGGACTATCAGATACAGTATTATTTATTGATAAAAATGAAGCAGTTCGTTATCTATGTGCTGAGATTGTAAGTATTAAGTCAGTTAATGAAGATTATCAGGACACAAATTTGATCTAGTATAACTATTACCAAGCTGAAAAAGATTCACTCAATCAAAACATGTTTCAAAATCATCAGACACTTTCAATTATCCTATTAAGAAAATTTCATAATGTTTTATATTGGACAAAAATTGTGCTAGGGATGAAGAAGCATCATTAAGAGCTGAATAGTAAACTGAAGAGATCAGAAATTACCAGTTCCAAAGCCAACAATTCAATTTGCTTATAGTTATTTTATTATTTGTTTGTTTTTTGCTTAGCTGGTACTTACATACTGTATAACACTTATTACTGTATTGTATTACTGTGATGTATTGTGTAACTGCTTCTAGCTGCTAAATTTCCTTTGGAATCGATAAAGGTATCCATCTAGCCATCTATCCATCTATTTAAAAGACCAAAAAATACAACATTAAGCTGAACAACACCCTGACGCCGATCAGCCCTAAATGGTTCCTCAGTATTTATGTCTCGATCCAATATTAATTTGTTGAGCCATGAATCAGCAAACATAACCTCAGCATATGTGGTTTTAGCTCAGTTTTAGCCCAGGCAAGTTTATTTTGTAAAGCAGACTACAAATGTTTAAAATAACAATACCCATATCACCTCTGTATTTAAAATCTGCTGGTATACTTCACATATAGTTACGTTATTATCAGCAGACGGAACAGGGTTTGATAATACATTTTCTGACCACAGTAGCAAATTAAAATTTAAAAAACATCATAGATACGCAGCTCTACCAAGAGCCCACATGACTACTAGCCCAAAAAGGAGTAGGTATATTTACACCAATTAATATCATAAATGGCCATAGTGGTCCAAACGCCTTAGGACATTAAAAATTCCTGTGTAAACACTTTAATTCTGAAGTCTTCAGACCTTTTTCTCTCATCTCATATTGTATTCTAAAGAGCAGTCAGCTCTGTGAAGCTTCAAAACTTTTTTACACTTTATAAATGGTAAAATATGATACAGACGTATTAATAGCTCAGAAAGCCCTCCTATGGTTGTCATTTCAGCCAAAGCCCGATTTCTAATAACAAATACTTAAAAAAAGACAGGTCATTCTCTCCTCTCTCTCTCTCTCCCTCTCTCTCTCTCTCTCTCTCTCTCACACTCACACACACACACACAATTTCATAATATACCTTGTTGTAATAATTAAGGTTTTATGATTAATCATTGTCACCACTGACCAAGCAGGATTCAAGTTGAGAAATTCAATTATACAAAATTATCAAAAAAAAATCTAAATTATTTTGAAACTTATGTACCTCCCAGGTATGCAAGTTTGGTTAGTATAGGCCACTGGTTTTCTAAAATGCTTATACTGTTCATTTTACACACATGCTGTGGCTCAAATATACACATCATTTGGCCTGACAGATTTGTAACTATAACATGTTTTCCTATCAAAACCGTTCTTTAAAGAAAACTTACTGAAAAGAGTCTAGAAAAAAAAAAGATATATAAAATGTATTGTTTTTAAGCATTATGATTGCATGTCAATCTTCATCTGCATGTTTTTGTAATTCAAAATATACATTGTCTGATTGAAACCAATATTAGTACAGACATGCAAAACAAGTTTTTTTTTTTGTTTTTTTTTTTAACCCTGGCATTGTAAAGTTTTAAAGAAACTTCCACCCAATGTTACCAAATCGGTTCATTAAGTTAGTAATGTTTTGACCATGTATTGTTCAAATCAAAGATTAGCTTATTTAAATGCAAACAAAATTGCCATCTCGTCTTCAATTTGCCCCATATCCAGTTTGCTCATGGGTCAAATTTAACACATTGTGAAATAATCATTGACAGTAAATCTACTGTGAAAACAGAAAGATGTGGGTTCTGTCATGTCACAGATTAATTATTTTTAGTGTTTTTAAGAAATCTATTGATGTACAAAATTATTCACTTTAGTCAAATTAATTTAGTCAAATAATCATCTATCTGGAGTTGTTTCCTTTGTCTCTGCTCATGCAGTGTAAACAACGGAACTCACTCACGCACCTTTCCTTCTTTAATGGTGTGACTACACTATGCATTTGAGATGCGTCATAAATACAGTGATGTAGTCAGTATTAAGATAGCAGTTTTTTAAAATGTGTGTCTACATTTAGTGATCCGTGACCTCTTCTTGGACCCAGTCCAATCCAAGTCTATGCATTAACACAAACTTGAGCCTTTGTGCTTTTGGGCTTGTCCCATACTAGGTGGTATGCAAATTGATGGACAGAAGTCATCATGCTTACAGTGCTATCAAACGTGAGGCTTAAACTAACTGTCTTTGTAAAAATCAATAATAAAAAAATAAAAAAGCTTTATTTCATTTTCTTTTTTTGGTTTGTTTTTCTTTTTTTTTTTTTGGATCAGACCTGAAAGAGCAGATGCTTCGAGCAATGCGTCTGGAGCAGGAGCAGAAACGGGCAGAGGAGGATGCTGCCAGACTCGAAGCTGAGAGACAGGCTGCTCTGTTTGCCAAAGAAGAACTGGCACGCCAAGCCCAAGATCAGTTGAAAAGCCAAGAGCAATTGGTAGGAAAGCTTGTTCGTAAAAGTCAGTGCGACTTTTATTTTGGTTTAACATGACAGTGCCTAAGGTTTTGAAACATACGAGTGTTTTGATTGGTCAGGAATTTGTCAATAACACCTTCACATTTGGCTCCAACATCTTAAGATCCAGATCTATCGATATTTTATATTGTAATGCATGTAATACTACCAGTATATTATATAAGAGAGAAGAAAAATAATGTGATAATTTAAATGACTTTTAATATTAGTAAACGAATGCACATTGTCTAATTTTACACACACATACAGGCTGCTGAGCTTGCAGAACACACAGCTAGGATTGTGCTCCTTGAGGAGGCCAAGAAAAGGAAGGAGGAGGAAGCAGACAATTGGCAACGCAGAGTAAGTTCACACATCTGCATGTTACATAAAGTTATATATTTATAAGGAAAAATCATCTGTTCACCCAGTGGAATTAAGGTCTATTCAAGTCAGATTTTTATTTTCTTTAAAAAAGCATGTGAATTTCTTCACTGACATATAGAAATATCTGTAGAATCACTCGTTCAGCTTCTGTACCTGTACCTGAATTTTGTCGAATTTGATTTGGGGATTCAAAGGTTGTTTTATCATATAATCTAGCTATCAGAAAATCCACACCATAAGATTCATTGATGATTCAGATAACATTAATATTGTCAAATCCAACAGAGTCCTGGGAACATCATTTTGAGTATTTAAAAATCTATAAAAATGTATGACAAAGGATTTGAATTGCTGCCTATTTATAATGTCAGGGTGCCTCATGGATTTGTGGAATAATCAGACAGACAGACAGACCACATTAACTCCTGTTTAAACTAGGCTATTGTGGCCCGCTTTCTTTTTTATTTCACTTTAAACACTAAAACCGACATATAAATGAATAAACAAAGCAGTTAAAAATAAATTCATGGTGCTAACTGCTGTGAAATAACATCCTTTACCATGTTCTGCCTTGTTCTTTATTTCCCTTTAAACATAAAACTTAAAATCCAATAAATAATTTAAGATATTCTTACATGATAAAAACAGCAGGTCTGAAAATTCACTGTGTTGTCCAGTTTAAAATAATAACTACATTTTCTTGATCTGGGTGTGCTTGTTAGGCTACTATATTTCTCTTCATAACAAATTAATTTTAAACTAAATTTTAAGCTCTTGCGATTCAACATTTGCACGGCTCGTTTTGCATGATATTTTTTTTTTTTGTATGAGTTTTGTATTGCAGCAGGACACAGGGTTTTTTTTAGGGTATATTAAAAACCTAGTGTGCTACAGCTATATCGTAGGATTTCAGCTAAGTTGTTGTTATTGCATAATGGTGTGGCACATCTAGCAATGTCTGTCAAATGTACAGTATTAGATTACAGGCACCGATAATCATGAAAATTAAGAATATATCTTCCTCAGTCACAAGCACCAACTGCATAGTCTTTCAGCTGCTTTAAGAGAACCCCAATTGTTCCAGTTCCCAAGAAACCAGCCGTCACTTGCCTAAATGACTGCCATCCTGTTGTACTGACAACAGCTATGAAGTGCCTCGAGCAGCTGGTCAAAACCCACATATGTTTCTCACTTCAAGCCACCATGGACCCTCGCCAGTTTGCATACCGCTCCCAAAGATCCACAGACGACACTATTGCACTCACTGTACACATTGCCCTCACACACCTGGATAGAAAAAACGTGTGAGAATGCTGTTCATAGATTACAGCTCAGCATTCAACACAATCATCACTGCTAAATTCATCCCCAATCTCACAGACTTTTTGAACTCTCATCTGTGCAACTGGATTCTGGACTTCCTGACAGGTAGAGACCCCAGGTGGTGTGTTCTCAGCCCCCTCTTGTATTCCCTGTTTACACATGACTGTGTAGCAAGACATACAATATCATCTTTAAGTTTGCTGAAGACATCACCTTCCTATCACAGATGGAGACAAGAGTGCCTACAGAGATGAGGTCAGTTCCCTGTCAGAGAGGTGTGGTCACTCTCCACTGTACATCGGTGGAGCTGAGGTAGAGAGAATCAGCAGTGTTAGGTTCTATAGTGTACACCTCGCAGATGACCTCACCTGGTCACTCTATACCAATAAAGTAGTGAGATCTGCCCGAGAGTGCCTCTTCTTCCTGCATTCTCACAGCCTGTATCACTGTCTGATATGGCAGCTGTACTGCCCTAAAGAGAGTGGTGAGGACAGCAGAATCCATCATAGGCAGAGGGATCACGCGACCGTTTTCCCGGAATTGAGGCTCGCAGCTAGAGCTCCTGTTTTCATTTCCTCCATGAGTTTTTACTTTTTCAATTACATTTTTCCACTCACGTCTGCAATTTCAGGACCATCAACATGTCTAGCAATCGGGGCAGAGTGAATGTTTCACCTTCGACCTCTCCAATTAAGAAAATATCCAAACAATTTAACTCTTTAGAGATGTCTAAAATGGCGGATCTGCTAACCGACTCCATGGAGAAACAAGCAGCTTACCTTCAATCACGATTTGAGGCAATGTGCGCGGATCTTAAAATAGAGCTGGCTAGAACTAAAGACGACATCTCCACACAGACAAAATCTGTCCTCGCAATGATCTCAAAGGTGGACAGCACGGTGACAGAACAACGCGAGCAGAAGAAAATCTTGAATCTCCACACTACACAACTGTAAGCTGTCGAGGCTTTAGCTGTAAGCTAGCCGAGCTGGAGGACCGCTCCCGCCGCTGTAATGTACGCCTGGTCGGCCTTCCCGAAGGCTGAAGGGTGACGACCCGGTTGACTACATCCAGAAGGCGATTAAAGGTTGGTTCCCTTCACTGGCACATAAAGACATGGAGATCGAACGAGCCCATTGCATCTACAGGAATTCGAAGGATGACCGGAATACACCTCGGGTGTTTACCTTCAAGTTCCTCCGCTACCAGGACAGGCAGTCCCTGCTCAAGGCAAACAGGCAACATGACCCGATCGTTTGCTCCGGCTCCAGGCTGCGGTTCTTCATAGATTACAGCGCAGCTAACACCAGAAAAAAGTCGCCTTTCTTCCTGTCCAGCGAGCCCTGAAAGCGGCGGGAGTAGAAAACTTTCTCATATACCTGGTCACCCACAAAGTTAACACAGCAGGTACTGTCCACACTTTCTGTACGCCTCAGGAGGCTGAAAGCCTCCTCTCCTCTATCTCTCACCGTAACGATGTGGAGCTTGGCATGCAGTAATGTCGGACTTCACTAACTTTATAGCTGTAAGCTATCTGTAGCTGTATTTACTCCCAGGCGTTTTGCCTTTTACAGCCAACAAATAGTCATTTTTCATTATTTGTGTTAGGCAGTGAGTTGGAATACGCGTATAGGAGGGAATGTTGCAGCGCCTTGTCCGCGTGCTGTAACGAGCACCGGCGGACGCGCCATGGATCTGTTAGGGATGGGCTCCAAGGTGAAGAGAGGAGAGGGTTACTGTTCTGTTCTTTGTTCGGGATTATGTGTACATGGCACCCAGTTATTTTTTCCACTTTATGTGCTTAACAGCTGACTGTTACAGCAGTCATGTCTTTCTTTTTAGTTTCATTTCATCATTTCTGGTTGTATTACTGTCAGACGTACCATGCGACTATGACTATGGATGATCTGTCTGATTTATCCTGGAACATGCAAGGTTTAAATTCCCCATCTAAACGTGCCAGTTGCCTTGATATACTCTGCAGAAAGAAAACTGACATAGCTCTATTACAAGAATCTCATCTTCTACAGTGTGATGTACACAGAATGGCTAATAAGTATTATTCTGTTGGAGCTTTCTCCGCAGCCAAGAATAAAACCAATGGCACCCTAATCCTTCTGAACAGGAAGTTGAATATAACAATTCATAGCACAGGTTCGGACACCTCAGGCCGCGTTGCCCATTTGGAAGCGAACATCAAGGGGGAAAACTTTACTTTTATCTCAATATATGCCACTCTTCATTTACTATCAAAATATCTTTTAAGATTTGATTATCCTTTGATTCTAGGTGGAGACATGAATGCTCTATTCAATTTATCATGTGACCGCTCTAATCCCTCTTTGTCATCTATTTACTCCAGATTATCTATTTCTCTAAATAAATTTGCCAGTGACCTAAGCTTATCGGATTTATGGCGCACTTTAAACCCATCATCTAGAGAATATTCTTGCTACTCCACTAGGCATGGTTCATTCTCTAGAATAGATTATATTCTTATATCCTGCTCTGTACTATCAAAGGCTTATTCGGCTAAAATTGTTCCCCTATCGCTTTCAGATCATTACCCCAACATTTTTAGGCTAACTTTAAATAACCAGGGATCTCGTGCCTGCAGAGGGCGCTTCAACACCACCTTGCTCCAAAATAAATAATTTCTTGCAGAATTTAGTGCAGACTTAAAGGTCTTTATTGACATTAACCAAAGTTCTGTCAATGACTCTCGCATACTATGGCAAGCAGTTAAAGGCTTCATTAGAGGGAAATCTATCAGTTTTTCATCTCCAATTAACAAACTAAAAGTGAGGAAAATAGCTGAACTAGAAAAAACAAATAGCCTCCCTTGTCCTCTCAGCTTTAAAATTCCTTTACAGAATCAATTGCACACAAACTCGAATTAGTTAAATGTGAACTTAACTCTCTTCTTAGGGCAAGATCCGAATTTCTTATACATAGAGTTAGGCAATTTTATTCTTTCCATAGTAGCCACCCCAGTCATTTATTGTCTCTCAAATTACGCAATAATGAACGTTTCTCAAATATCTCTGCTATATCCTCACAAGGCATTTCCGTTACAGATCCAAAAGAAATCAACCTTACTTTTCAGCGTTTTTATGCCCAACTATATTGTTCTGAATCACACTTAGATCATAACAGACACGTGGAGTATCTTAGTAAATTAAACTTATCTTGTTTATCAAGGGAAGATGCCAAACAATTGGATAAACCAATTCAATTAAATGAGCTAAAAGCAGCATTAGAGGTAATGCAAAAAGGCAAAGCCCCTGGTATAGATGGGATATCCCCAGAGTTTTATCTTACATTCTTCTCTCAGTTAGGACCCCTCCTATTGGATATGATAAACACTGCTGCTGAAGTCGGCTCACTCCATAGAGATGCAAATATTGTTCTAATTTCTCTTCTCTTAAAACCAGAAAAGTCTTGTAGTAATTATTGCCCTCTATCCTTGATTGGCTCTGATACCAAATTGTTTGCCAAAGTGCTTGCCATGCGTCTGGAGTCACATATGACCAAGCTGGTTCACTGTGATCAAACTGGATTAATCAAAAATCGTCTGGCTAGCGACAATGTCTGCCGTCTACTTCACATTCTTGAACTAGCCCCTGAACTGTCCACACCTTGTGCAATTGTGTCAGTAGATGCAGAGAAGGCCTTTGATAGGTTAGAATAGAATTTTCTATGGGCTGTTCTGGAGACAATGGGAGTTGGACGTAAATTTATAAATATGATCAAAACTTTATATGCTACACCTTCTGCAGAAGTCATGACTGACTAACTGCTCTTCCCCATTCCCAATATCTCGCGGATCAAGACAAGGTAGCCCACTTTCTCCCTTGTTGTTCTGCTTATCCTTAGAACCACTATTAGACTGTTTCCACTATATTCTCCGATCACTATTAATTAAACTCACGTTTACATTTCACTTTATGCTGACGATATCCTATTATATCTCAGTAATGCCTTTCAAACACTTCCACATCTTTTTGACATCCTGGATTATTCGGCAATCACTCGGGTTACAAGGTTAACAAGAAAAAATCAGCATTACTCCCGCAAAATAGCGCCATGCGAGACAAACATCCCAATACCAATTCCTGTGGTTAAGAATTTTAGGTACCTTGGCGTAGACATACATCCATAACTTCAAACACTACTAAAGGTAAACTTGACCCAAATGCTTATGAAAATTACAAACAACCTAAATAAATGGAGCCATTTACCTAATTCACTTCAGATGCAAATCTCTATCATAAAAATGAATATTCTTCCCAGGATTAACTTTATTAGTTCCATGATTCCACTGCCTCCACCTCCAACCTTCTGGGATAAACTTCATTCTATACTCACAGTTTATCTGTGGAAAGGAAAGAAACCCAGACTCAAACTAGTCAACCTTCAACGTAAATCTGATGGTGGTCTATCATTGCCTAATTTTAAATTATACCACTACTCGTTCATCCTCCATCCTCTAACAATCTGGCTCAATCCAGATTTACAAGTGTCTTGGAGAGCTCTCAAGCAACAATTAATTTTTCCAATAAGATTACAAGATCTTTGCTATTCTAACATTCCTATTACGCGAAGTAGATCGAGGCATGGCTCAATCACAGCTTACCTTTTCTCAGTCTGGCGCACTGTTGAGAAACTTACTAAATCTTCAATCCTGTGGCACAAGCACTCTCACATCTTTTACAATGCCAAATTGCTCACTGCTAATCGACCTTTTTCCATTCCATCCTGGCAACAAAAAGGAATACATGTATTGAATGATATGTTTAACAATTCAGGCCTTCGCACTTTTCAGGACATACAATCTACATACGATTTACCTGGTTTCTCCTTTCTTTATCTTCTCCTCCGTTCTTCCATGCGTGCTTATGGTGTCCCATGGCACAACCATACACCCCTTGCATAAATTATTTTCCAATAACATGGGCACAAAAGGATTTGTCTCCAGGACTTATTGTATGTTACTTTGGGCTTCCTATAAACCATAAGCCCTAAAAATCTGCATCCAGAAACCCCAACCATCAGCATTCGCTTTAATTTCATTCATAGGTTCTACTTAACCCCATACAAGCGATTTCTTATGCATCTCTCCTGTACTCCTCTATGCACCTTTTGCTCTGGTGATAAAGTTGGTTACATTTCTACATATGTTCTGGGAAAGCCCTACTGTGTACTGTTTTTGGTCTGAGATTTCACAAACTGTCACTGCCACTTCACAAAGAAGTCCTCTATTCACCACGAGCTCTTCTTTTAAATGATGACTCTGAAAATTCTGTATATTACTGTTTTTCACAATCCTCCCTTAAATAAATAAAAATAAAAATAATTGATCACAAAAAAAAAGGATCTATCATAGGCAGCAAACTTACAAGATATCTACCAGAAAAAACAGAAGATCCAGTTGGACTGTAGCCACGGAGCACCCAGCCTGTTCAGTGAGCCCACACTAATACCACTGCACTCTGACATTTTATATTAGTATTATGAATATATTACGGCTGTGGACAATATCACGGAGTCACTTTAAGCAACAGACATATGTATATGCTTGTGTATCTTGTATTTATTTAATATATCTCTTTTAATATGTTTAGTTAGTATGTAAATTAACTGTGCCCTGCTGTAGAGTATCAACCTGAGCCTCACCACAAGCATTTCAATGCATCAATGTCCTGACATGTTGTGCAAATGACAAATAAATCTGAGACATTAAACATGCTACACGTTGCGTTTGTCTGTTTTTTTGCTGCAGGCTCAAGAAGTTCAGGAGGACCTGTGGAAAACCCGAGAGGAGCTCTCGATGATGACTGCACCCCCCCCTCCTCCTCCTGTGTATGATCATATGGATGAGGGTGAGGATGGTGAGGAGAGTGCCAGCAGCTATAGTGCAGAGCTGCAGAGTGAAGGGATCAGTGATCACCGTCATGAAGAGGAGCGCCTTACAGAAGCAGAAAAGAACGAGCGTGTACAAAAACAGCTGCTGGTAAGGAAACGACAGGCAGAGGTAGAAGGAAACAGATAAAAAATAATAATAATAATAATAATTCACAATTGTGTTACACTAGTACCATGCTTAATAAATTGCAACTAATTAATAAGTATTATCAGTTAACTGTCGGTTAACATGAAATGTACATTAATTGACTGTATATTGACTGTAATTAAATTTATCAACAATCACATGGTTAAAACAGAAGTAGTCAGTTTAAAAAAACAATAGAAAGAAAAAATGTAATATGACAATCGCTGATTGTTTTGACATAATACAATAGTTTCGTGAATTCGTTCGTGTGTCTTTTAGGGTGGTGATTCTTTAAATAAAACATTGATGAATAAGGGTGAAAGATAATAACAAAAAGTGATACGTGGTAATATGGTTATATGTACATAAAATGTTTGAAAACTGACAGATCTAAACATGATCTAAAAGGATGCATCCTACTATGTAAGTCTCTTTAGTTGGTCAAAGATATTGTCCTTGTATACCCAAAGGACTCTTACCATGCTTTAATACTAAAGTCCTTGCATTATCCATATATATTATTCGTTGTTAATGTACTCTGCTTGTTTGTTGTCTTTTCCAGGCTTTGACCTCTGAGTTAGCACAGGCACGTGATGAAACCAAGAAGACACAGAACGACCTCCTGCACACTGAGAATGTACGTGCTGGCCGTGACAAGTATAAGACTTTGCGGCAGATACGTCAGGGCAACACTAAACAGCGGATTGATGAGTTTGAAGCCCTATAAAACTTTAAACTCTCTGAGTTTCTCTTCAGCAATACCTTTTTAGAGAAAACCAGTCACAATAATGGGATACCCCACACTGTTGTATTTTGCTATAGCATGAATGCACTGTATATGTATAACAGAAGGTTTCTAAATTCACTTACAGTGAGGAAAATAAGTATTTGAACACCCTGGACTTTGCAAGTTCTCTCACTTAGAAATCATGGAGGGGTCTGAAATTTTCATCTTAGGTGCATGTCCACTGTGAGAGACATAATCTAAAAAAAAAATCCGGAAATTACTATGTATGATTTTTTAATAGTTTATTTGTGTGTTACTGCTGCAAATAAGTATTTGAACACCTGCCAATCAGCAAAAATTCTGGCCCTCAAAGACCTGGTAGTCCGCCTCTAAAAGCTCCACCTCCACTCCACTTATTATTCTAAATTAGAAGCACCTGTTTTAAGGTCGTTAGCTGCATAAAGACACCTGTCCACCCCACACAATCAGTAAGACTCCAACTACTAACATGGCTAAGACCAAAGAGCTGTCCAAAGACACCAGAGACAAAATTGTTGACCTCCACAAGGCTGGAAAGGGCGCTGTATTAAGGAGAGGATGACCGGGGCCATGTATTGCGACATGCTACATTGGGGAACAACCTCCTTCCCTAAGTTAGAGCATTGACGATGGGTCGTGACTGGGTCTTCCAACATGACAATGACCCAAAGGGCACCAAGGAGTGGCTCTGTAAGAAGCATATCAAGGTTCTGGAGTGGCCTAGCCAGTCTCCAGACCTAAACCCTATAGTAAATCTTTGGAGGAAGCTGAAACTCTGTGTTTCTCAGTGACAGCCCAGAAACCTGTCTGATCTGGAGAAGATCTGTGTGGAGGAATGGGCCAAAATCCCGGCTGCAGTGTGTGCAAACCTGGTGAAAAACTACGGGAAATGTTTGACCTCTGTAATTGCAAACAAAGGTGTTCAAATACTTATTTGCAGCAGTAACACACAAATAAATTATTAAAAAATCATGCATTTCCGGATTTTCTTTTTTTAGATTATGTCTCTCACAGTGGATATGCACCCAAGATGAAAATTTCAGACTCCTCCATGATTTCTAAGTGGGAGAACCTGCAAAGTCGCAGGGTGGTCAAATACTAATTTTCCTCAGAGTATATTACAATACTCTGGTGCCAAAATGCACTCTTTTTTTTATAGTCTTTGAAAATGTTGACTGTACAAAAACATTGTAACGATATGCACAATATTATTAAACACAGAATGCATCGATGTGCAAATTCAGGCCTGATATGTAATTGAAAATGGTACAAAGACAACATATCAAATGTAGAACATAAAAAAGTTAATAGTTTTTGAAAAAAAAATGTATGCCCCTTTTGAATTTGATGCAAGCAACACTTTAAAAAAAAAAAAATGACAGAAGTGTTGTCTTCCAAAAATTAGCAGGTCTTCCCTGGATGGCAGTAGATGTGGATTCAAAGTCTATTTACAAATGTTTAGCATTAATGATACCTTCACAGATAGGCAATGCCATGTGCGCAGTTGTAACCTTTTGAACTGCGTGCTGTTATCAACCAGATGGAGCCTCTCCTGCAGGGTCTGTGATTTCCAAAAAATTGGGCTTGGCCTCAGAGAAGATGATGGCATCTCCATGATCTTTGCTATTTAATATTGATTAATGTTATTGTTGTAGCTGCCTGTGCAGTGTTTTATAGAGTGGTGAACCTCTCTCTATCTTTACTACTAAAAGATGACTACTAAAGCCTCTGTGAAACAAAAATCATGTTATGGACCTGTTGCTAGTTAACATCTAACACAAAGAACAGGTGTGTTTAGCATTACACAACCTGTCTTTTCTTGCCTCTGTCCCAACTTTTTTGAAATATATTTCTGGCATTAAATGCAAAAAAGGCATGTATTATTAAAAAAAAAAACTCAGGTTCGGCATTTGATATGTTGATTTTGTACTGTTTGGGATTGTAATTTGTTTGGAAGTGGGGTTTTTACTTTGATTTAATACAATAACATCACATTGTTTTAACAAGCTGTGAGTTCAATAGCTGATTTGTAACCAAATGCTGCACAATAAATGTCTATATCTATTCTATCTGATAATCAAAATTTTGGGCTCACCTAGCCCACACCATTGCCCATGGTTTGGAAAAAGGCTTTTAACAACATCTGGATACAATGATCAGGTGTCCACATAGTTTGTCCATATAGTATTCTTAGGAAATTTATTCTAGAACCTGTGTGTTAAAAAGTAAAATCAAGATTTTTTTTTTTTATGTGTGCAGTAAAATTGTGGGTTTTTTTTTTTCACTTACTTTGCTCTATTATGCATTCAGGTTTAAGATATAATTATATAATCAGTTATAGCTTATATAACATATATTTTGAAAAGGTTTCTCACTCATATTCTTACTTGAATATGTATTTTGTGTTTTAACATTCACAAATTAAAATCAACCATTTGATTTGTGTCTGATATTGACCAATACAGTTTCTCTAATCTGCCTGGTTTCCTCAGATTTGCTGTGTTTATAGAACAGTGTGTTTATAAGCATAATAATCTGGTAGGATTTTCAATATCTTAGGTTTTTTTTTTTTTGAACTTATTGTTTATTGAAGATCAAGTAATATTCACCATTTATCATTCTTTTTACAGTCATGCCTTATAAATGTTAACATATGATTATGTACACATTCTCATTGACAGCCATATACACTTCGATTACAATTGGTCAGAAAGCATTATTAACATTGCTGGGCTCCATCGCAAGACAAATTTTTTCTTCTGCAGTCTCAAGTTATTCTTCCATACTGTGTATCATCCATAGACGCTCTATCCAAGATTCATACGTTGGGACAGTGGTTTTGAGCCAGTTCACAGTTATACCCTTAATTGCTGCTGCTAATAAAACATGAAGGAGATAGATCTGGCTCCTACTTTCAAAATCCTGAGGAACAGCTCCTAGTAGCGACACCAAAGGATCTTTAGGAACAGGAACACCAAAAACTGACTGAAGGGCATCGTAAATATCCTCCCAATACTTCTTCAGTTTTACACAGGACCAAAATGTATGAACAAAGTTTGAATATGTTTTTCCACACTCCCACCAGCATCTACTAGATGGAGATGAACCAATCTGCTCAGTAATATGTGGTGTTCTAAAGTATCTAACAATTATCTTCCATTTAAATTCTCTCCAGTTATTAGAACAAGTAGTTAAGTGACATTCAGAACAGATGTCTTTCCAATTTTCTATTGAGATCTCAGTTTGTAGTTCAGCTTCCCACTTACTTTAAATATACAGGGAGTTATGTGGTTCCATTGATTTAAGGGTTTGATATAAATTTTAAATTACCTTGCATGGTATATCCCCTAACTGAATTTTTAAAAAGAACAGTTCTATTGGGGCTGGTAATTTTATTTTGTCAAGATTCTAAGTTTTATTTAAAAAGTGCCTAATTTGCAAATACCGAAAAAAATCTGTTTTAGAAAGTTGAAATTCTTGACTAAGTTGAATAAAGGACTTTTAATTGGCGTTAGAGCAGAGAGAGTGGTAGGGAGACTATAGGTTTTTAGTATTTTCCTCCAAACTGAAATTGTGTTTTTTGTCCAGACGCCTATCTTAAAAGATGTCAGGGGTATGTCTGTAAAGAACAGTTCCTCCATTGTGTGTTCACAGCTTGACCTTTCAATATCTAACCACCTGGTTGTTGCATCACAGACAATAAAAGCCACCATGGACTTTAGTTGAGCAGCCCAGAAATACAGCTTCAGGTCTGGAAGGGCCAGCCCGCCATCAGATTTATTTAACTGAAGTGTTTTAAATCGTATCCTGGGCTTTCTACCCTGCCAGACAAAACGAGAAATAAGACAGTCTAATGTATAGAAGGTTGACGGTGGAAGCAACAACAGTCTTGGTAGGATATTCATAGGTATAGATTCTATTCGCCCCGACATGGATAGAGGTAACTCTAACCACCGACTTTTTTTTTTTTTTTCATTTTTAAAATTCTGAATTATTCTATCATAGTTAGTTTGTCGAGAGAGGGTGGAATATAGATGACAAGGTATCTGATGCCTGCCCCCGGCCATCTAAATCCACTATCGTCTGTAATAGTTTGCAACACTTTACCATTAATGTCTAATGCCTCAGTTTTAGCCTCATTATAACATTTTATACCCAGAATAATAAACAAATTTTTTGATGCACTTCACTAAGACTGGTATGGAGGAAGACGGACTTGATAAGAATAGGAGCACATCGTCTGCATAAAGGGATATTTTATTTTATGTATAGATGTTCTTAATTACAATTAAGAAGTGAGATGGGTCTGTATGATCTTTCCCTTCTTTATGAATTACAGTAATGTAGGCATCTCTCCAGGAAGGAGGTAGATAGCCTGTCTCTAGAACGGAGTTATATGTTTGTGTCAAAATAGGAGATACTGTGTCTATGATTTTTTTATATAATATATATATATAAAAAAAGCAGGGTTAGCTGCTTTCCCCGACCTCCACAAAGAAATCCAGGCGAGACACAGCCGTTCGGAGTACTGGACCCGACGTCCTGAGTGGGCCCTGTGCTCACTGGCCAGCACCGTAGAGCTCGATTGGCATTTGCCACAGAACACCAGAATTGGCAGATCCGCTACAGGCGCCTTGTGCTTTTTACAGATGAGAGCAGGTGTCACCTGAGCACATGTGACAGACGTGACAGGCTCTGGAGACGCCGTGGAGAATGTTATGCCGCCTGCAACATCATTCAGCATGACTGGTTTGGTGGTGGTCTGGGGAGGCATATCCCTGGAAGGACGCACAGACCTCTACAGGCTAGACAATGGCACCCTGACTGCTATTAGGTATCAGGATGAAATCCTTGGACCCGTTGTCAGACCCTACACTGGTGCAGTGGGTCCTGGGTTCCTCCTGGTGCACAACAATGCCCGGCCTCATGTGGCGAGAGTATGCAGGCAGTTCTTGGAGAATGAAGGAATTGATACCATTGACTGGCCCACCGGCTCGCCTGACCTAAATCCAATAGAACACCTCTGGGACATTATGTTTTGGTCCATCCGACGCCACCAGGTTGCACTTCAGACTGTCTAGTCCCAGACCTGAATATTATTAAAAATCTGTGGTGTCACTTAAAGAGAGCTGTCCATGCTCGGAAACCATCAAACCTGAATGAACTAGAGATGTTTTGTAAAGAAGAATGGTCTAAAATACCTTCAGCCACAATCCAGACTCTCATTAGAAGCTATAGGAAGCGTTTAGAGGCTGTTATTTCTGCGAAAGGAGGATCTACTAAAGGTTTTTTTTTTGGTGCCCAAATTTATGCACCTGCCTACTTTTGTTTAGACAATTATTGCACACTTTCTGTAAATCATATAAACTTCATTTCACTTCTCAAATATCACTGTGTTTGTCCCCTATATGATATATCTAATGGAATTTTTTTAATCCAAACAATCAATGCTTTATAAAGGTAAATCAAGAAAATTAACAACGCTGCCCAAACTTTCGCACCAAATCAATTAAACAAATTTACAAGGCCTGAGATTTCACTGTTAATATATTTTACTAGGTTCTTTGTAGATATTCTAAAAGCATATATACATCCACAAAGCCCCTCCGTAATAATGTGCAATAATGTCACCCCCTGTTCATCATATAGGGACTACTCCACCCACTAGGCTGCCTCCTCCAAACTGAGGAATTGTTGCTCACTCAGTTCTGCATTATACACGCCAACAAGCACCACGTTAGGGTCAATAAGGCACAGTAGTGTCAGAAACCACATGAGCAAGTCTATAAAAGTTTACATAACTCTACTCGATTGATCCCTTAGGTTAGCAGTTAGCACTATGCTATCACTACAGTACTGCAGTAGAAGCTGAAAACCAAGAAAGAGGCTCTTCTGCAACTACTGAAGTCTCAGAACTCAAAGTCTGACACTGGCATACATATGGGGGATCAATTACATGAGTGTGGTGCGATAGAGCAACTCTTTCCAACCAGAATCCAGCAGCGTTTAGTTCTAGCTCTAATCTGAAACACCTGATCCAGCTAATGAAGCTTCTGAGGAACATCTGTATAGTAGAACCAGGTTTTTGTCAGATTGTAACTGGACGTGGCCTCTTCAGGAAAAAAGTCAGACACGTCTGGTGCAGTAAATTTTGTCTGGCTGAAAACTCTCAGTTGAGAACCAGCTTCGGCCCCCTTTGCCGGTGGCACTTAACTTCTAGCCACAAGGTCTTCAGTTCTCAGTCTGTAAATTAGAGTTCTGCTGATTTTGCAGAAACTTCATTGAAAAAACATTGAAAAATGTTTTTTGAAAAAACATTCAAACATTTTGTTAAAAACACTCAGAGAACACTCCATCATGAATGGGATTTAAAAATACTGTACATTTTAGGCCAAAACACCCTCAACAGTTGAGTCTCCGGCATCCGGCAGTGCATTCATAACCACTTCATGTAATAACTTTCCATTGGGAGCTTTTAGAGATGGATGATCACTACCACTGCAAACAGTTCCAACTCTCCTAGCCCATTTAAGAAGAACAGTTCATTTAATTGGCACTGTGCATGGTATCCACATATTTTCATTCTCCATCTTTGGATTATACTTGCCATTTTTCCAAGGGACAAATGAACAGCCTCACTTGTGTGTTTTATTAGAGAAATAATGCCCCCTAGTGACTGTATGAGGCATTTACCAATGCAGAGTTCATCTCAGGTCACTAGAAATTGGGAATAATCTTTTGAGTTTTTTTTTAAGTAAATTATTTAATGACCTATTGTTTTTAAGTTTGGACAAAGCAGTTCAGAGCATGATTCTTTTCATTTTCACTTATTTTCATATTTCAGAATGCAGTGATGCTGCCCAATTATGCACAACAAAACCAAACTAGTCTTCTGTAGTTCCTCCAAACTAATGCAGCATATACTGAGATGCTTCTCCAAACAGAACTGACAAAGATAAGTTCATATACAGTGGCGTGCTAATTTATATATGTCTTAGAAATAACTTTCAAGCATTTATAAAAAAGGATCAGCATATCCCCAAGGTTCAATCAGTCAAGGTGGTCCAAATTTTTAACTACTGCTTCAAACATTAAGACTCCAACATAATTAAATACTTTAGATTGGTTTGGTGTGAAACGCTATGTTCTAGAGAAACTGACACATTCAGAGTTGGTGGTGGTGACCTCACCAATAGCTCACAGAATGCTATTAAATAAAACGCATATGAATGCACTGTCTGATGTCCAAAACATTGTTTAATGATGGTTTTGTGACATTTCTGATTTAAAACATTTATAAAAGCATTCATTGGGGAAGGGATATATGTATAAGAGGTTTTGTGAGTCAAAATAGCACTTGAAGATAATATGTGACGGTTGACTGGTGGTTTTGGACAGTCAATAAAACAGCTGTAGTGGTGTTGTAGAGTCTCTACAATGAATATCACTAAATAGTCATTAAACTATTTTGAATTTATTTGCTCACGCCTCCATCTGTCACACTTCCGGGTTTCCACTCTACCTCCAAACCCGAAACTCCATCTCCCAGAACCCCCCAGCGGGTGACGTCACAGTCACATGCCCCTTACCCACCAATCTCGTCCCGTTTCCTAGATCGGATTCTCCCGGAGTATTAATTACACACCTGTCAGTCATTACATCTGCTTTCCCGGTACTTCCCTGCGAAGTACTACCAGGTTTCATAGCGTACCGAACAAAACGAAGTGGCCTATCTCTGCCTGTCCCTTGTGCTTTGATGCCCTGGATTCAGTTTCAGAAAGGTGGGGTCACACAGTGGTAAACAGGCTTCTGGCCCAGCATCTTTGGAACATGTTGCAGGGACTATTTTGCACTGTTTCAATTTAACACAGTCAATTCACAAATAACGATTTTCTTTATTTACTGGCGTTTCACACATTGTTCCATCATGGAAATGGATTTGTAGACAGCAGGATCCCTTTTTATCCACATGAGTTTACTTAGTCAGTGTTGAAATACTTTTATTGGACTAATACTGGTATTTACCAGCTAACGGAAACTCTGGTATTAATATTAAATGATACAAGAAATGTTTTAGACATACGATTGGTCATAGTCTCCATCAAGCCTAGCTAGCTTTAATGTTATGTGCTAGCTATCATTAGCATTGCTACCGAGTTCAAAGCAACATTGTAGTCCTTGTACACAGATACAATCATGCTGATTATGGTGCGTATGGTGATCTCAACGTGTGCCAAGTTTGGTAACTCTAGGTCCTTCCATGCCCTCACTAGGCCCAATACGATTGTTTCTTCCAGTTTAGGCTTAAGTCCAAATTAATATTTTGCCAACTGGTTCGGCTGTAACTCCCTGACCTTTGATCCTAGAGTCACCAAACTCGGGCCACGTTATCAGAGTATGGTGGTCAATGTTTGCCAAGTTTGGTAACTAGGCCTTACGTGATTGGTTTATATCATTTCAGGGTAATGTGTAAATTCACATTTACCAAATGGATTTGGTTGTAACTCCCTGACCTTTGATCCTAGAGTCACCAACCATGGGCCAGGTCATCAGAGTATGGTGATGTTAAGGTGTGCCAAGTTTGGTAACTCTAGGTCCTTCCTTGCCCTCACTAGGCCTCGTACAACAGTTTTTTCCAGCTTCAGGCTTTAGTCCAAATTAATATTTACCCAACTGATTTGGGTGTAGCTCCCTGACCTTTAAGCCTAAACTTAATCTCAGGCCAGGTTATCAGAGTATAGGGTTGTCAATGTGTGCCAAGTTTGGTATCTCTAGGTCCTTCTATGCCCTAGCTAGACCTTTAATGATTGGTGTTTACCACTTGAGGCTTAAGTCCAAATTCACATTTACCAAAAGGATTTGGCTGTAACTCCCTGGCCTTTGATTCTAGAGTCACCAAACTTGGGCCAGATCATCAGAGTGTGGTGATGTCAACATGTGCCAAGTTTGGTAACTCTAGGACCTTCCATGCCCTCACTATGTCTAGTATGATAGGTTTTTCCCACTTGAGGCTTAAATCCAAATGAACATTTACCCATCTTATTTGGCAGTAGCTCCCTGACATTTGAGCGTACAGTCTCGAAACTCAGGCCAGGTTATCAGAGTCTGGTGATGTTAAGTTTATGTCTAAATTCACATTTACCAAATGAATTTGGCTGTAACTCCCTGACCTTTGATCCTAGAGTCACCACACTTAGTACAATTCATCAGAGTGTGCTGATGTCAAGGTGTGGCAAGGGTGGTAATTCTAGGACCTTCCATGCTTTCACCAGACCTTGCATCGCTAGTCCTTGCATGATTGTTTTTTACCATTTTAGGCTTATGTCTAAATTCACATTTACTAAATGGATTTGGCTGTAATTCCCTTGACCTTTGGTCCTAGAGTCACCAAACTTGGGCCAGGTCATCTGAGTGTGGTGATGTCAACGTGCGACAATGTTTGGTAACTCTAGGAGCTTCCATGCCTTCACTAGGCCTTGTACGATTGTTTTTTCCAGCTTCAGATAAGCCCAAATGAATATTTTCCGACTGATTTGGCAGTAGCTCCCTGACCTTTGAGCCTAGAGTAACCAAACACTGGCCAGATTATCAAAGTGTGATGTTTTCAGTGTGTGCCACGTTTTGTAACTCTAGGAGCTGTAATGCTCTCTCTAGGCCTTACATGATTGATTTTTACCACTTGATGCTTATGTCTAAATTCACAATTACCAAATATATTTGGCTGTAACTCCTTGACCTTTGAGCCTTGAGTCACCAAACTCGGGCCAGGTCATCAGAGTGTGGTGATGTCAACGTGTGCCAAGATTGGTAATTTTGGTACCTTCCATGCCCTCATTAGGTCTCGTACGATAGGTTTTTCCCGCTTGAGGCTTAAATCCAAATTAACATTTACCCAACTTATTTGGGAGTAGCTCCCTTACATTTGAGCCTAGAGTCACCAAACTCGGGCCACGTTATCAGAGTCTGGTGTCGTCAATGTGTGCCATGTTTGGTAACTTTAGGACCTTTCATGCCCTCACTAGGCCACATATGATTGTTTTTTCCACCTTGAGGCTTAAGTCCAAATGAACATTTAGCCAACTGATTTGGCTGTAACTTCTTGACCTTTGATCCTAGGGTCACCACCTCGGGACACATTATCAAACTGTTAAGTTGTTAGTGTGTGCCAAGTTTGGTAACTCTAGAACCTTCTATGCCTTCACTAGGCCTTGCATGATTGGTTTTTACCACTTAAGGCTTATGTCTAAATTCACATTTACCAGTGGATTTGGCTGTAACTCCCAGACCTTTGATCCTAGGTTCACCAAACTGTGCCAAAAAGATGGTGGCAAAATATCCTAAATCTCTGCAAGACATAATAGAGGGCGACGTTATTGGACCAGGGTATCACTCTCTAGTCAAGCAATTGCAAAATAGAGTAGAGAATGTGAAGCGATCTACAACCCCAAAAATAAGAAAACGAAAGCATCGCACTGATGAGTCTGACACAGACGAAGTCCCTCCAGAACAGAGAGCAGCAATCCAGGACACTTCTGGGTGCATCAACTGGGATTTAAAATTCCTGCCCCTCAGAGAGACCGCAGAGAGCCAGCAGGAGAAGAAGGAAAAACTGCAGATGATGTCTCAGCAAACTGATGCAAATCCAGAAGAGGTCAAACCTCTGATGAAGTTGACTTTCTACACACAGCGTAAACAAGTCAACCAAGGGAAAGATATAAAATACCTCCTGGAAGAGTGGCCGTTTTGGTTTGACGAGCTTGGCATGGCAGTCCAAGGAGCTCACTGGAATTGGGCTTAAAGAAACTTTCACACAAAAGGTGAATCTAAAGGGGAAACGGCTCCTAAACTACATGCATACTGTTTGTGTGAACAAGAAAAGAAAGTTCCTACAGGCTGTAACAAAGTTTAAAGTGATGAGGGGAGAGCTTAATGGTTGCTCTGAAGATGTCAAAGAGATGGTGCTGCTTCTGCTGTCCTTATTTGATGAAAAGGAAGATGCAATGTTCTGTTATGTGGATGACACATGCCTGGCAGGGGAAGTACAGATGGACCAAGTTCATCTCACTCCCACCGTTGTTGTGTGTGGTAAGTTAACATTTTTTTCTTTCTCTGTCTGTGTTTTATTCTCTCTTTTTGTATTTTTCTGTTCTTTGTTTCATTTCTTTCTCTCTTTTTTTCTGTATATTTGGACACAAGTTCATGTTGCACAGTGTTTTGTTGCTGTAAGCTATTAAGGTTGGTCACAGTGGCCTTAAAAGACCTTATATTTCTCTCCCCTAAACTTGCACATACACTGATTAATTTAACTGACCTGGAAAATTTAAAAACATATATGCTCAAATGGTATAGTGAAATGTTTCAGGAACACAAATCTTGTTTTAATTTTTGTTTGAATAATAATTTGGGTTTTTTTTTCTTTTTAGGGCAATCCTGCTATTCTTCAAGACGGTTTATGCTGAGTGTGGATCGAAACGTTGTGCATGACAACATCCCCTCCTTCATTTCTGCACTGTGCATGATGTTTGGGAGCTATTAAAGCTTCAACATCCATTACCCATCAGAGCTGGCATCAACCCTGGAGTTTCTGCAGAGGTGAGTGTTTTTGGATTGGCTTTATCCAACATTTTCACCTTATTGAACTGAAACAAATAGACATGCATCGATACCATTTTTATCAGGCTAGGTATGGGTATTTTTTTAGTACTTTTTGATACCATACTGAATTACATACTTCGAATGAAGTAGTTGTTAGTGTAAAAAACAGCAGGAATCACATCCGAATAGTTCATGTTTCGTGTTGAAGTCTTTTTGCCTGATTGAGTAACGTACTCTAATGTCCTCTAAAGCCAGACACACAGTGTTTTTTTTTTTTCTTTGTTCTTTGGTGGGATTTTTTTGTTTTTTTATTGTTCTTTGGTGCCTTACACTGAACGAAAATTGTCAGTCCATGCTACGGGAAATGCACCTTTTACAGACAGCTCAGTCTACAGACAATTTCAAATAAAACTGTTTTGTTCAAAGTAACACACTGCACACCCAAGTACTGGGCAAACACACAGGGAAACTGAGCTATAGCACTGCTTCTAACATTTAAAACCAGGGAGTGTACACAGTAGGACAATACAATCTCTCTACAGCCTATTTTACAAAGACAGTTTAAAAAATCAATGTATTAATGTTTATATCTTGCAGTTCTATTTAGTCAGACAGAGTAAAGTCTTTGGTAGCAAATGTCAAAATGTTTGCCTCTATTTTGTTCGCCTACATGTGTCCACCCGTACTGGAAAAGGTTGTGTGTGTTTAAAAACAGGCTAAAATCACACAGTGCAGGCCTGGCAGGAATCTGCCAAGGCGGAATGTTTAAAGTGTCCATGGACTTTGTGTCCGACGGTCAGTAACTCTGCAAGCAGATCCTCCTTCACTCCTTACCAGCTTCATTTGTTCATTAGCACGGCAGTGTGCACTCAGCTTGCGTTCGATGGTATCAACCGACATCAGATGATAATATCGGTGCCTTTTTAAAGAGGCAGAGTACGAGTAAATGAGCATGGTATTGGGCCAGTGCATCCCTGGAAACAAACCTAAAGTAGTGACTTGGGTGTTAAGAGACTTGTTATTTTACCTTTTGAGTATTATAAATGACATTTTAAAATTATAGCTTGAATAAAAAAATGATGATTGATGTGAAGTTTTTTTGTGGTTAATGGAAGTGTTTTATTATTAATATAGTTATCTGTTTCTCTTCTGTTTCCCAAGGTGTTTTTTCTCCATCAACCCAGAGAAGGGCACTAAAGTGGAGAAGACAAACACATCCCGCCTTCATGTGAACCCTAGAGTCGTTACCTTGATTCAGGAACTTTCAGATCATGAGTGGTGTGATGTCTGAATATGGACTAAATTCTGTAAGATTTATAGAAGGTTATGATGTGCCCCACTAACAATTTGAAGTTTTGTTTAAGCTTATTATCTGCTCAGTTTTTCAAGCTTTAGAAGCAAGTCTTTGATTTCCAATAAGATCATTAATCTATCACATACGCTCTATTCGATTGTTCGTAAAGTACATATTATGAATATGTATGATAAGAAATGACAGATGTTTTTCTTGACTGCTTTAAGATTAGTAAATTCTTGAAAAGTCAAGTTATTATGGGAGTTTTTTAATATTTCATTAATTATAAATGCTTAGTCTGTGTACACTTGGTTTCTGGCAAAAGTCAAACATCTATAAGAAGGCTGTGCAGTTTAAATGAAATCATCAAGACAGAAGTGTTCAATCTGCCTGTAATGTACAGAAACAGCTTTTATTTTTCTATTTTAATGAATAATCTTAACAGGCAATAAGGAATACTTAGACAGGAATACAAGACAGATTTACAGTTTATATTTGAGATTGATATTAGACAGGAGTCATAGAACAGGATTCTATGCCTTTCAATTGTAACAAATACATTTTACACAAAATTGAATTGCAGTATTTAGATGTTGCTTTCACTGCAAATCTCTTGTAATTAATACTGCAAAACACACTACCATACAAACAACTTTTGTGTAAAATTTGCAGAAGAATTCAGTTGGCAGTCTGATGATGAGGACTTTACAGTTAAATAATGTTATTTGTTTGGTATTTTTTGTGAAATTGAATGGGATTCAATGTACAATAAGCGGCAACTGTATGCAAATCTTACTAAAAGAATTAGTTTAATAGCAACATGGACATGCTAATTTAGCAGAAAAGGGCTGTTGGATTTACCAGTTTAACATTTTTTTTTACATGTTTTAAACTGTAAAAGTTACAGGTTGTTCTGTAAAGTCTTTTACATTTTTGCTGTATTTTTTACAGAATTATTCTGGCAACCACAGCTGCCAGTTTTTTTCCGTAAAAACAACGGAATTTTTTTTACAGTGTAGGCCTAATACGATTGTTTTTTCCAGCTTCATATAAGCCCAAATTAATATTTACCCAACTGATTTGGCTGTAGCTCCCTGACCTTTGAGCCTAAAGTCACCAAATTTGGGCCAGGTTATCAGAGTGTGGGGTTGTCAATGTGTACTGTGGTGAACTGAAGATGATGCGATGGTGTTAAAGATGGCTCTGAAATACTGTCTTGGTAGAATAGATCATTTTATTACAGACAGCATTCTAGAAGCATCCGGGTTGCTTGGGAGAGCCTCATGTCCGATTCTGACTCTCTCCCAAATGTAGACACACCCTAGGCTTTTATAGACTGAAAACATATGGAGAGAGAGAGAGAGATTTCCCCGAATCCCTCACACCTAACCTCACATGTTTTTCCTGTGGCCCCAGTAACAAGTCATTTACTCTGGTCAAAACATTTCATCCTATGCATGCACTGGAAACTTTCCTATACATCATATTCATGCACTATGGAAATTTTCAGATACATCATATCCCCCCCTACGAAGCTTAAGCCTTGGAAAAGATAATAACCCATGTTTGTAACCATAACAAAATAAGAATTCCTCCTGCATGTTAGCAGTACAGTAACTTTATGGAGTGTGAGAGCGAAAACCTGCCAGGCAGCTATCTTTCCTAAAATATCCATCAAACAATCTAGGCAGGAAAAAATCTCTCACAATCTCTCTGCCCTAGGCGACCACATATAGTACTCAAGTCCAATTGAGAAAGGAGGAATTTTATCAATGTATATAGAAACATGACTTAAGCAAATACATATGCCACAGAAAATAAAATCACAACAATGTCTAAATTCAGGCTGGTCGACCCATCGGACCCTCCAATGGACCTGTCCCTGCCTAACACCACTATCCCTAAACACCGAAAAGGAACAAAACATCTGAGGTCCCCAATGTACTTTCTCAGAGTATCACTCCCCTTAAACATCCTCTATCACTGTCACAGATTACAATATAATAAACAAAATCCAATCATGCATATATATAAGAACACACAAGAATATATCACACTGCAGCTCCTCCGCAGCGTCGACTTCTCAAAGTAGCATTGATGATGAGTGGAAACCAAACATTGTCCACAGCATCCTTGTTCAGAGTCCTCCAGTCCATTTTTATTGTCCACATGCGAGCATATGCGTCCCTTCAGCATATCAGAGTTCCTGAACCACCAACCACCCTTACAGTGGTCTTCTCCAAATCACTCTGCTAGGAAGAGAAGAAAACACCAACCAGTATCTTTTGCAGAAAACAACAGATGCATATTAAAACATCAGATACAGATAAATAAATCATAGGTGAATGTGAAATACACGGCATCATACGTTTACATTATTCCAAGTTATAAATCACCTTTCATTTCCCCCTATTATCATACCACTCCATAGTAAAGACAACTAAAATAGTAAAAGGATATATGATTTGGATATAATAAGATTAAAATGGATATCTCTCCACCAGTTCACCCTCTATAATCACTTCCTAGTGTTCGTCTGTGTCAGTCTTTGTAATAATGGCATCTGAACCTGATCTCCTGGCATCACAACTCCAACCCATCTCAGTATCATAGCCTTTGCACCGGTCAACAACAGCGTTCAAAAACAAAACATCACACACAATGCTAGGAGAGCTGCTGCTAAAACCTGAACCATCATTGCTCCCAACGGCCCTAATTTCTCCTGCAACCAAGCATTCGCAGACCACCCAGCTCCTTCCGATGGGCCCAAGGCATCGCTTATAGTCTTCAATACCTATAGTCTTCTGTTTAGCCAAGATATAATCAAGTGCCATGTCATGTTTCAACAGTGTCAACCTGTGACTTTTTTGAGTATTTGACAAATACATGAATCCCCGTATAGTTTCATTTGCAAAACCCTGTATGGTATAAGTGATATTATCTATGTGATCTGCCAAAAACCATGGCAACAATCCTATACCCCACTTCTCTCCTAGACTTAGAACTGTCCATTTTATGTAAACCCAAACAAACCCTGACTTTCTACACTCATTGGAATACTGAAGAAACCACCACACAGATCCAACACTGTGAAAGAGATTTGGGCTAACAAAGTATGCGGATTCGGCACGTCTGCTGGAAAATCAGCTACCACTTCATTCACCGTTCTCAGATCATGTACCAGGCGATAAGAATCATCCGGCTTCTTCACAGGTAACAAAGGGATGTTACTCTAAGGGTTCTGTGTTATCTTCATAAACACCTTGCTTTTCAAAACTCCTTCAATCTGTGGGTTCAGTCCCTCAAACTGCCTCTTCATTTCAGTGGATACTGGTTCTTCCAAGGAAGTTTGACTTCGCCTGAGCTCACATTTACTGCGGAAACCAACTTCACAAGATCCCCCAACATTCTGGAACTTGTCGCAACAGAGACTGAATTTTGAACTGCCAATTAAATGTGTCATTTGAAACCAGTCCCACACATTTAAAATATACTCATGTCAATTTATCAACACCTACGAAAAAAAAAAAAACTTCAACAACCTAAGACACTACATACTCAGCATTTCAACAATCGTGCAAGCAGTACAGCAACCACTTGGCTGAATACATTCACTAAAGGTTAATAGGTTCTAACAAATAACGTAACAGATTTACCTTGTTCACCTACAGCAGAGTCCTAATCTTTTTCAAAGCCTAGTAGATTGTTTGGTGTGTCCATTGTTTTTGAGGAACCATTTTACTTAAAGAGCCACCTGACTCACCTCACTTCCTGCTTACCCCTCTCATGCTGAGCATGTCAAATTAAAAGACACCACTCGCTCTCAGGCTGTTTGTACACAATTATCACACAGACACAATTAGTTACACTCCCACCAAATCATACAGGGTTTCTGCATTAACAGTGCAAACCATAATGATTTCCCACCAGTAATTAGATACTCATCATTGTAAAAGGAAAACCATGGATCAAATAAATTCCAAAAAAAAAAAAACAAGCCAAAAAATAAAACAAAACAAAAATTAGGAAAATTATGCCTCCACTAACAAAATTAATTTATGCACTGAACGTTCAACCACTGACAGCTTATGATGCTTCCCTCCACTACTCAGCTTTGAATTCCCGAGGGCTATCTTAACTCTCCTAACAAGTCCAACTTGGTCAGAATTGGCCTCTACAATTCTTGCCAACCTCTATTCATTCCTGCACTGTAAAAAAAAAAACTTCCTGTAAACTTTACAGTGTTGTAAATTTACAAAAAGTCTTACAAAAAGTCTTGTAAATTTACAAAATGATACTGTAGAATATTTTACTGTAATTTTACACAACATAAAATACCAATAATAACTGTAAAATATACAGTATGATTCTGTATACATATACAGCTAATTTAAAAACAGTTTTACTGTTAAATTACACCAAATTACTGGCAACTAAAATTGCCAGTAGGATACTGTAAATTAACAGTATAATTATTATACTATAAATGTAGCAATTCTAGTAATAACTGTAAAAAAAAAAAAAGCAGGTTCTAGTATATTTACAATAAAATTAATACTTTTATAGCTAAAGAGAATGGGAAATGTATACAGTAATACCAGAAATGATTTAATGTCATGTGAAGTATAGAATTAAATTAAATAAATGAAATTTCAAACCCCTAATACCAAGATAATGACTACCACACAAAGTTTTTATTTTGTCTAATTTACTGCAAAGGCACAACTTCACAAATACAAGCAATACAAGCACTTAGATCCAGTTCCTGGGTTAATACCCATGATTCCTCTGCAAGATAAACCAAATCTTTTAGTAATGTTAAATATGGGTTTGTTAAAGAGAAAAGGTGGCAGATGTGATCTGACACACTCAGAACTGAGTCAGATTAAAAATATATATATATATTGAACCAGCTCAAACGTTTAATATGAACATAGCCCCAGAGCTTAGTGTGATATTCAGTGACATATGGAAGTGTTTTGCTCTGCACAATTTTGTGTTCACTGGATTATTTTACTTGTGGTTTGTGCCTTTTTGCACTTACATCATGAATATTAATGGTCAGGAAAACTTGCTATAAGACTTCAGCTAAGATGTTTGTGTTTGTGTCCCCAATGCTGCACCACACACCTCTTAAACTATTTTTGTTACCTTTGAATGAACTCCATAGTAGATGCTGCTCCCTCCTGATACTCCAGGTTTAAGGTGTAATAAATGGCAAATAAAGCAGCAAGGCCTTCAAAAAATGTGTCTGAACTTGACCCCAGGACAAGCTTGCCTTCCACTGACTGCATCCACTTCTCTGGGTTCATTTTATCACCTGCAAAAATTTCAAGAAAACACAATTCTGTTATGTACTACAACAACACCAACACCACGACCACCAACAACAACATAATGTTATGAAATAAAGCAAATGTATACTGACAAACTGGGAGAAAGACAAGACAGTGACAGATTCAAAGAAAACATGCCAATTGCAAATTAGCTAACTGGACAGGATTAAGATTTTCAAAACTATCGGGTTATACAAGGTTATAGTTAGCCATTTTAGACAAAATGCTGTCTACTGAAGCCCCAAACTTAAATCAAAAGCAAAGCAAAAAGGAAGATACATACATTTACAGAGAGTAACAAGGCAAGAGAGTGAAAGGGCATGTGTGTAAAAGAATTTTAAAAGACCAACTAAATGGAATACAATATTTGTTTTGTTTTCATTAGGCAATTGATTTTGAGGCAGAAAACATTGTTCAATCCCATTCAAAAACTAAGCTGCAAAACTAATTTACTTTATTTTTTAAAGTTTCCATGAGGGGAAACCAATGCATTAATATACAACAAACTACCCATTTGCACTGCAGTTATAAGGAACATTTTAGCCTGAATTGCTTTTTGAAGAAGGTATGATAAAAAGCAGCCAATTGGAAAAGAGATCATTTACATACCAGTGTTAAAGGTACAATAGCAAAATAGACTATTTAATTCTAAGGAATAAAGTTAGACACACTGTAGACTTTGGGGGAAAACTAAATACAAGGGGTTTTAAGAGGGCTTTAATAACCTTGGATAATCAGCCGGGGTGAATCTGGTAATGCAGCTGTTCTTTGGATATCTGCTGCAGTTGCTGCCACCTACAACACATAAAAGCCACACACATACACAAACAAACAGCAACAAATTAAATTTCGATATTATGCTAAACAGCAACTAACAGTTAACACTGCTCATATAGGAGAGGTCTTATTAATTACAGCAGCTTCTAGAAAAAGAGATTCAAATTTCTCCTTAAAGTGGGCCATCAGGAGAAGCAGGATGCAAGAGACCAAAGAACCTTCTTGTCCAGACTTCAACACGATGGCACAAACCTCATTGTTTGTTGGCTTTTCTTCAAAGAATTTTAAAATCCTCTTTCCTTTCGCTTGAAAGCCCTCCAAAATTCCTGTGAGCAAAGGGATATCAGTAAGCAACTGGAAGTGGGTGGAGAACACCTTTAGACAGAACAGGTATGGCCATGAGCTCTTCAAACTGGACAAAGATGAGTGTGAAGCAGCATTAATGTCCTGACATTGATGGTAGTAGGTAACCTCCATCAACTTACAAACTTCTTCCCTGTCAGCCCCAGTCATTCCCTCATAAGAATGAAGCTGTAACATCTGCTTACTTTGTTCCTCTAAGGTTTCATCATTTCCCTCAAAAGGGGGCTCTTCTGGCTGCCAGTGGACACAGCCATATTGATCAGACGGTGTTAGATCAGTTACATACGGCCAAGGCGCTACAATAAGCCTAAAAGAACACAAAAAAAAACTCATACAGTAAAGTCAGCAGGCACACAAGCAAGGGACTAACATGCACTAAAACGCTAGGTATTTTAAATGTAAAGTTACTTAACAAATGAATCAATAAAATGTCAAGACACTCAAAACACGCACTGGACAAGCTAAGCCGCTAGCGTTAATCACGCGGCACAGCCAAACTGTATAACGTGCGCCTAAAATGATCTACATGCGCCGGGAAAGCTAGTTAGCTACCTAGCTTACTTACGTGGGAGAATCAGCAAAACAACAAAAAAACATTATTATTTTCACGGGGGAACATGTTCCCGAAAGCTTGTGACACTGTAGACAAAGTAAAATCAGAATACAAAATATTTAGACAGTTCGTTTTAGTGTATAAAGATCCAATCTGGTGCAACAATCCTAGTAAAAATCGCTTTCTTTCAGCAGTAACTCATTAGTTATGCCAAAGCAAAGCAGGCTTATATTACGGAAAACACCATACATCCAAAAATCCATCTAGAAATAACTCTTACTTGTGTAAGTGCACACCAGGTCCAAAGAGGCCCCAAAATCCAAACCTCCACTTTCAGAACTCATCCGTAAGCTGTCCCACAGGTCCTTGCACTTGCTGTAAATTCTACAATAAACTGTTAATGAGTGGACACCAACACCCGAATTGAAGCCAAATACAGTAATATGCTGTAGTAAATTAATACAGGACGTTCTTGTAAATGTTTACTGTGAAAATTACAGCAATTGTTTACAGTGTGGGCAGTTCATCCTCTCTTCTTATAAATACTCCTTCCAACGACTCCAAAACTGTTCTGCAAGGTACTGTACTTTACGCCATCTCTTGCGAGCATAGATGTCCTCTTTAACAAACTTGCCAGGAGGAGGCAGAGCTGATGAAATTTTCATTGTAAGCAGATGATTTGGAGTAATAGGTGTTAAGCTACAAGGATCACCTAGATGGTTCACGGTAAGCGGACGGCTATTGATTATACTCATTGCGTCATAAAATAATGTTCGCAGGGAAGAATCATCTAACCTACTCAAGGAAAGGGCAAGAGTAGAACTAAGGAGGCTTCTCACTGTCCTTGTCTGCCGTTCCCAAACTCCTCCAATATGGCTAGAGTAAGGTGCATTCATGTTAAAATCACACTGGTTATTAGTAAGAAATGCAGCCAGCTTCTCTTGATCAATCTTCTTGAGGGTTTCCTTAAATTAATTTTTGGCACCAATGAAATTCCTTCCTTGATCAGACTTTATTAGGTGTACTGCCCCTTTTATTGCTATAAAGCATCGTAAAGCATTGATAAAGGCATCGGTGGACAAATCATCCAGCATCTCTATATGCACTGCCCGTGAACAAAAGCATGTAAAAAGAAGGCCATATCTCTTATGAATTCTTCTTCCTTCCTTTGTTAAAAATATGTAACGGTGGTGATTGATTTACTCGCTCTTGGGGGAGCTCTGCCATTTTCTTTTGTTCCACTGGTCTCCTAAATCTTCCGACACACTGGTGAAGAAAAGAAGCCACTACTCTGTGAATGTCTGGAATCCAAAATCCATTTGAACGAATTTCATTTATAGTCATTTCCTATGCCCTGATGCTTAACCTTCTCATGATAATGAGCGACTATGAGATTGGTAATGTGATGGCTCTTAGGAAGGACAATAGGATGCTTAACAGAATTAGGTAGGAATAAAGCAACCTTCCTCCCACCCTCAAAACACCATACTTGTCAACAAAAGGATACAAATGATACAATGGATTACAAACGGGTAATTGCTCACCTTTGCTCAAGATCTTCAGAGAGTCTTGATAGACCTGTCTTTGCAAGTCCTTAACTATAATAAGTACTGCAATTTCCCTCTCCATCACTGTTGTAGGACTAGTCGATTTGTCCTTTCTGGCTCGACGTAAAAGACAAGGAATTCCTCGAATACCTCGAGTCCAAGATGAAAAATGGCTCAGATGATCCACTAAACTTTTCTCCTGAAAAATACCTGAGTTAGTTCCAAAACACCATCCTTAAAAAATGCAATCTCCCTTTCACATAAGAAATCAGGGCCAGTAAACCACTTAGAATGAAGAAGTTCATTAACTCTAAGACCTCGGGATGCATAATCAGCAGGGTTAAATTCTGTTGGGACGTAATGCCATTGATGGGGTTTGTACTGAAGTGAATTCTTTGGACCCGATTGGCCACATATGAGCACTGCCCATAGCCTTGATTGCTAGCATCAGAAAAATAACGAAATTCAGTTCTACTGGTTTTTCCAAAACTATCTGGCTTGCAAAAATGAGGCATCTCTACTTTCTCCAAATTCACAAGATCACTCTTCCAAGCTTCCCACTTTGGCTTAAGCTCATCTGTTAATGGATCATCCCAACGTAAACCCTTTCTACACATAGTGTAGTGCCGCAACCCATTTTTGGCACATCCAAGAGATGATGCAGCCCCAAATAAATGCACCTTCATACAGTACTCATGGGGCTCAATACTTAAATCCGCTTTTTTCCACAAAAGAAATCTAAGATCACAGGTGGGGATGTGTTCACGGTTTACAGGAATACAGTTTTTACTATATGAACATGGAAGCTCAATGTAAACTGCTGAACTATACCCTCTTACTCTAAGGCCAATAACTCGCTCGCTGTTCACTCTCATGCTTCTTCCAATCATAGCGGTCAGTTGCAGTTTAACAGGCTGCGTATCTATTCCAAGAGTATTGCTAATACCTTGATCCACAATGTCAAATAACGCATAAACGAGCCTTTCCACTGTAGGGTTCGCCTTTGAGGAGACCCACACTGGAACAATCATGGACGAAATAGTAGAACACTTATACCCAGTTATAATGAGTGAAACTGCAGATGCTGCCTCGTGGCCTTGACTTAAAATCTGAGGACCACCTTATTTCTCCATGCCATAATTGTTGTCATGAAGGCTGGAAGGATGTTTCTTTCTACAAATATCACACACACAAGGCGAAGACCACAATCTCTAGCTCTGTGTCCTGAAACAACCAAAGCAAAGTCCCTTCTCTTTGACATAATTATGTCGAGATTCCAAGGACTTTGACTTAAACTCAGGGCAAAGACTGAGTTGATGATACTCTTGACAAACTATGCATGCTTGCCTTAAGTTCTCTCTAGGTACCTCCCTTTGCTTTACATCCAAGGCTACCTGGGTATTCAAAACGCTAACGTCGCTCTTGTTTCCAAACCTAAAGCCCCTTTTCCCAGATACTAATTCTGACGACCTCAGAGCATATAAAGAGGGTAAAGGATTGCAAGCAATATCTGCCTCAAAAGCTACAAAAGCCGAAAATTCCTTAAAACTGGGAACTCCTTCTTCGAGTTCAGAGCCTCTGTAACCTGACGATTCCAACAAGTAATGGCCCAGTCAGGAAGTTTCTGGACCAGTCTCTGATTCTCTTCGCAGTCGTTCAGGATGTCCAAGCCATTCCCAATTCAAAAAGTCTGAAAACTTTCTTAATCCAACTGCATCCTTAGCCTGTATCTTAGGCCATTGGGATAATCTCTCTCTAAAGGCCCTTTGTATGACAAAGGGATGACCATATCTTTGGTTTAATTGATTCCAAGCATCCACATAAGCATCCCGGTCATTTCTATAAAGATTGCCCTCAAGGAGATCATGTGCTTGACCACTGACATACTTCTTCAAGTAATACAACTTGTCCACTGAAGAAATCAAACATCAAAATCCCTTACAGTCAATTAATGACAAAAATAAGGCCTTCCACTCCACTCCACCAAGTTCTTACTGTAGCATCGCTGCTGAATAAGGGTTGGCTCTCAACTGATTGTCTATGCGTCCTTTATTCATCTCTTCACATAAACACACTGTAAGAACTAAATACCAAAGAACAAAAACAAAACACAAGAAAATGCTTAAATCACAAGATAA